>JAZHYW010010626.1:0-70813 GCA_037355805.1 Ixodes ricinus | reverse complement strand
AAAAAACTTTTTGTTGGCCCTAGCTGAAATTTCAAATGGAACGAACCTTGGGACTAACGCCTAACGCTATTCTAAACTGACACTATCTACCGCTGGACAATGAAATGTATGTCATGCGCCGGTTCCCAACCACCGAACCAGGACGCGGGCCGCTGCCAACGACTCAAACAATGAAAAATTTATCGAAGACATGGGTGAAAATTTGTCCAATTCTCGTCGTCAATTTGTTCTATCCCGCATACGCGGCGCGGCTTATGTTAAGTTACAGAGTGCGTGGGTGCCGATGAATTAAAAAGCTTATGGACATGTTGCAAATACTAAATAGATGGAGGGGCCGGTGACTTACTGTGAAACTGCAATTTGGTAGCAGACAGCATTCACACAAAGATTAGCCCGCGGCCCTGATTATAAATTAGGCCCCATGGCGAGGACAAAAAAGGTAAGTACCCTGAGTGAACCCTGGCCGGGTTCTTCGGGAGCAATGGAAAGACACAACCGCTCCGTTGAAGTTCTGGCAGGCGACGACAGGCTCGCGCCGGTATCGCGTGAGACCAACGAGCGCTGCTTTGTTTATTTATGTTGATGACAATGTTGCGATATGGCTTACTCATCAAAAACCATTCATCTGGTGGAGATGGTTTATTAGTGGTGCCACCTGTGGAGACAAATACTAACCACTGAATACTACACTACACCATCATGGTGGCAGTTTGTTTTCGTTAATCATGTTTTCTTTCATCGCTGATCCAATCATGAACAGAAATCACCTAGTTACTTGCGCCTTTGGCTCTGTTTAATTGGTCCCGTTATGTCCTAACGTCGGGTGGTTTTGCACTTATGCCAAAACGAAATAAAGCGAAGGAAGTTGAAACCAGTTTTTTATAGGATATAATATGCCTCAAGTACATTATTGACGTTTACAAGGTATCATACATTTTATTCACATTCCGTGGGCGGTCAGCTGCGAATCAGTGCGTTTGAATTGTCAGGCATATAAAACGGAGGAGCACTTGAGTTACTGACTCCGTCTCAAGCGTCGTTCTTTGTGTTTTATTTGTAATGTCTTCGCGCGTTGAAAAATGAATGTTTTGCATGTCGCTTGTAAATTAGCTGCGTGTCAAATCTGGCCAAAATTGTTAAATCACTGCCGCGCCGTCATGTTTTAACACTTGAGAAGAACACGTGTTTTGTATTAATTTACAAAAAAAAATTGAGAATCTTTTTTTTTATTACGGAACATATTCTCTACTTTTTATGTCAAAACTATAACAGTTGCGACAATCCCCTTGCTGCTATTTACCTCGAGGAATGACACAGCACACCGGTTCAACAACACGAAGACATTTAATGACAGCTATCGCCCGCGCCACGATTCCGAAAGCAAGGCACATACGCTGCAACGGCCCTTTATGAGCGGCGGAGCGCCGTTCGCCTGGCCGTTTCCCCTTTGCCCCCTCGCGGTGCAGATGACCACTGTCGATTTTCGGAGGGGCAACCTGGGCTAAGCGCTTTTCATCCTCATGTTTGCCCACAAGGTCAATTGTTACGCTCAACCATTGCGGTTGGTTGAAGTTTCTTTAAGTATATATATATACATATATATATATATATATGCTGAGGGGCCTTCAATGAACCACAAATCCAAGAATACACCCGACGGGAATGGAACTTGGACTTAGAAATATCCAGCCAGATATTGCGCCGGTCTTGCCAGGCAAAGCTGGAGATTTATTTTCTTTTTTGATAAATAAATGCTGACATAAAATCAGACATTTACAATATCCCAACAATAATGGCGAATACTGGTGGAGAGGAATGTGTTGAGAAAACATAACCATGAAGTGTGTGGTTGTGCCAGCCGCATACACACCAGCTTTACACCCATCACACACAGACAGCAAAAACAACAGACACACATCATGAAGTAAGTTAGTTTAACAGATTCTTTCGCCTAGTCTTTGTCAAAGTAATAGTTATAGTGAAGTTTTTAAGTGAAATATGCAGTAACAGTTGCTCTAACGGTTGCTTTAACAGATTCTGAATCGGATGCGACTACAAAATACCCCAGTGACTCAGGATCCCCAAGCGGCTCAGGATCAGATGATTCTGGCGCATCGGCATATCCCCCGCTCATCCTGGGTTCGATATTCATGTCAAGGGAACAACTGTGATGCCATCAAGCAGCACCTTTCAGCCAACCGGAACTCCAAAAGGATCAACACTTGTAATGACGCAAATCACCAACAGTGTCAATACAAGGGGACCTTCTGCGTTTACTACGCGTAGAACATCTACAGTCTTGAAATCTACGATGCGAATCACCTCCACAACAACACGTGAGTGAAATGGCACGGAGAAACAATTTTGATTCACGCACCGCTAAGAATAGCTTCAAGCGTTCATTGATTTGGCGATAAAAGGAAAAGTTCCCAGGGCGGCCGAGTAATAGGTATTGAGCATGGTGGCACTCACCCTCCTTCGTGACACACACACACATATATATATACATATATATATATATATATATATATATATATATATATATATATACTAGGAACAGCACCTGTGGTACAAAGAAGGCACTCGAGAGAAATATGCTCACAAAATATTTGCCCTTTAAGAAGGTGGTAGTCGAAGGATGCCAAATAAGTGATCTCCAGAAACGTTTCGGGCCTGGTAGGCTCTTCGTCAGTCGAAACAAGACAACTTCGTTTTCCTTTTCTTTCAATTAGAGAAAAAACGGCCGCAAAGAAGAAGAAGAAGTTATTGGAAAAATGCTTACCGTTTAGCGGGTACCTACTCAAGTAAATTCTCGCTTAAAAGTTTAATATATCCCGATAAAAAAGCAGTAAATATTATTCAAGTAGTTGAATATAATATTATTATTATCACAAGACCAGTTTTTGGGACATGTGGTTGGACATAATCCAACTATACCTGGTGTCATGTGAAGCCAATGAGAGGCTCAATGTTAAGCGTTTGCTCGTGGCAAATTATTTACATGAATTTACATAAATGTCACATACGTAATCACGTTGCCGGACAAGTTTCTCGTCACTTAAACTCCGCGAGACATAACGGACTTTCTGATTTTACTTTTATTATACTTCAGGGAGGCTTTCGAACCACCAGAGATCGAAAAAATAAAGAATCTGAATTTATTTATAAATGTAATACTTTAGAACCGAAGGGCCTTAAAGGGGACTCAAGCGGTTTTTGGGGAAGCTACTTTTTGGTGCGATGGCGTTAAGGAAGTGTCAGTGAATGAGTATCTTCAGTTTTAGAAGGCAGAACCGCCTATTAATCACGCAGGAATAAAATACGTGCGGACTCTTTTCTGTACTTGCGAGGACCAATGAAATTATCGTATGTTTGAAAATTTTGGCGGCCTTTCTTTCCCCGCTGCGTTGGAAACAACCGCAGCGGCAGACCAATCACAGGTCGAGGAGAACTGGTGGCGCGCGTTGCATGCCGGTCGTGCCAGTCGCGGGCCGGCTTCTTCTCTGCGAACATGGCGTCGGTGGTGATCGTTGGCGTGGTCGGCGTGGTGGAAGCTCATCGTTCCGCGTAAAAGCGCTATCCTTGACTGTGAACTTTCGTCGTGTGTCGCTATGATAACCCAGCACGTACTAGAAGGGAAGATCCACCTACTCGTGCGGCGATGTCGTGGCGGCACTCTCAAGACAGCAGAAACGCCCGTGCCGTCGTGTTTATTTACTTCGACTACAGTGGTGCTTTCTAAGCATTTGTGTCCTCGAACATCGCCCGGATTTCTTATTTGGCGCATTTCATGCGTGTGCTCAAGTTGCAAGGTATTACTGGCGCGTACCGTATAAAGGATGCGAATTTTCACGCGTTTTCATCACCGGAGAAAAGTGATTAGTGTTAGCAATCCTGAACGCTCGCAACGTCTATCTGATCACGAAATCATATTTCTACGTTGCTATATCGCTGCTAAGATTACATTGTCTTTTATAATCGTAGAAAAGGCGTGTGGCGATATTTGTACTATGGTAATGTCGTGTATTAAAGTCGTGATCGTCCAAGACGGCGTACTGCATCTTTTTATTTTCTTTTTTTCATCCACCGTAGCCTGCAAGCCTATCAAGAAAAAATAATAATAAAGCTTTTGGCTATAGAAAACTGTCTGTCTATATTCTGTTACGGCATTGAGTAGCAGTGCGTCCCCTTTTAGAGGGGCCGCTGAAACAGCTGACGGCGGCGTATAGAAGCGGTCGCCGTGCTGACCACCCGCTGCGCTTGTTGTAGCAGTCGTTCCGGTCGCTCCGGTTGCAACGGACGCAGTCGTAAATACGCGCTCGTTGCACATGTCTGAACCAGCCTTCCCTCCGTCCTCCCGAGGCGAACGTCAACGTGGCGACATCGCTTGACATCACGTACCAGAGGTAACGCTGCGATGTCAAACGTTGGTTTGGTTAGGACTTGCCCAAACCGCAAAACGCCCGAAAAGGCCTGCGTTTCGTCGTCCTCGGAACCCGAACACGACTCCGAAGCGCTGCTATCGTCCACATCGCACGTCGGAGTGGCGTCATAGGAAATCATCCCCAGGTCGGCTGTCCGCCGAAGAATTTCAACCTCTAACGGCGTCAGGTCCTCGAGCGTAGGAACTCCGCCATGATCGAAGCTCGAATGACAAAGAGGTTCGGCCGATGCGGCTACCTCGGGATCACTGCGCGACGGAACGTCGTCCAACGCCATTGGCCCGAGATCCTTTTGATAAGCGTGCGAGGACCAATGAGAGTGGTTTCGTTTTCGGATGGATCCGAGGTTTGGCGGCCTTCAATTACATTTTTATTAAAGAAATAATCACCGTATGACTATACTTTTTGGTTTTTAGGGATACTTAGGGCGTCTAAATTCAGCTGTCATCATCAAAACACGAACTCAAAAACCACTTGAGTGTCTCTTTAACAGTTCGAAAGGGTCATTGCCATCTTTCTTTATGGACATTTAATTGAGATCTTCTAACCGGTGCCGCACTGTTGCGTTTTTTTTCTCGCTTCATTGTTTAATTTGCCACGAGCAAACGCTTAACATTGAGCCTCTCATTGGCTTCACATAACACCAGGTATAGTTGGATTATGTCCAACCACATGTCCCAAAAACTGGTCTTGTGATAATAATAATATTATATTCAACTACTTGAATAATATTTACTGCTTTTTTATCGGGATATATTAAACTTTTAAGCGATAATTTACTTGAGTAGGTACCCGCTAAACGGTAAGCATTTTTCCAATAACTTCTTCTTCTTCTTTGTGGCCGTTTTTTCTCTAATTGAAAGAAAAGGAAAACGAAGTTGTCTTGTTTCGACTGACGAAGAGCCTACCAGGCCCGAAACGTTTCTGGAGATCACTTATTTGGCATCCTTCGACTACCACCTTCTTAAAGGGCAAATATTTTGAATGATATATATATATATATATATATATATATATATATATATATATATATATATATATATATATGTAATGAGTCGCACTTCTAAACGTTGTTGGAGTTTTAAAGCATTTAGTGAGTCGACGTTTCGGCCTGAGACAAGCCTTCTTCACACACACACATTTATATATATATATATATATATATATATATATATATTCAAACGTTAACGTAAGGCTAGAATCATACTGGTGTCTTGACGAGGATTTGACAATACATAATCATTTATTATACTGGTTTGTTGATAGGATTCCGACGGCCACAGTTTCATGGTTAAATCTTCCTTCTGAATGAAAGGAAAAACTCTTACCGAAAAATTGTTACGGAGCCGGACGTTTAAAGGCCAGTTCGGCCCATTGATCACGAGTGACTATGTTTGTTCTTCTCGTCGTCTTCCATATTGCCCGGTGTTGTTGGCTACTTTAAAGCGGCCGTTGTATCTGCACCTGCTTTATGGTTCCTAGCGCCTCGCGTGACACACCGCAAACCGGAACCGTAGGAGCTTGGCAGTGTCCTAGCTGACCGCTTGACGTTATTTTCGGTGTTCAGAATGCACCAGGACTCTCAAAAAAGGCGTCTTCGCCAGTTCCTTTCCGTGCCACAGATAGAGTAGTTGTTGAATCCAATCGTGTGACCCTCTCTTTGGGCGTGTTCTGAAAGCGCACTACCCTGCACTTTATTCTTTTTGACGTCATACTGATACAGGTGTACACGTTCCGAGACGTTTTTAGTTTCTCCAACGTAGAAGGGGACGCAGCCACCCCAGAGGATCCTGTAGACGAGTCCCTGAGCCTTTTCTTTAGGGGGACGATCCTTTGGAAGCGAGAGGAAGCGTCCAATTATGGACACCAGTTTATGTGTCACACTAACGCCGTATTTTCGTAAAACGCGCGCGAGAGTCTCGCTTAGGTCCTTGATGTACGGGACGCATACGCGGTTGGGTGGAAAAGGGCTGTCTTCTGTTTCATTTTGTCTACATTTTTTTGTACACGCAGTTCAAAAACCTGGCAGGATAGCCATTCTGTTTCAGGTCGTGTTTGATTGTTGTGACCTCTTTCTTAAGAGCCTCTTCAGTTGCGCAGACAGTAACTGCTCGGCTGAAGAGTGCGGAAGCCACAGACGATTTGTGCGTTGCAGGGTGGTAGGACGAGAAGTTCAGGTATCGGCCGGTGGGTGTCGGTTTTTTGTTAACTTTGAATGTCAAGCGGTTGGACTTTCTCTTCGTGAGCAGGTCCAAGAATGGAAAAGAACCGTCAGACTTCAGCTCAATTGTAAATTGTAACGCCGGTTCGATGGAGTTTCAGTGGTGGTGAAGGTTGTTGATTTCACTGGTTTTGACCACACAGAAACAACCGTCCACATACCGTAAGAACAAGGTGGGCTTCGGGTGAATGTCTATAAGGCTTGCCTCTCAATCGCTTCTATCGTGAAATTAACCACGGTGACGGAAATCGCTGCACCCATTGGCGTTCCACCAGTTTGTTTGTAAAATCGACCCTTGAAAAAAAATAGGTGCTAAATAAGCACAGGTCCAGAAGGCGGCAAATCTCATCGATGGAGAGGCAAGTCCTCTCGGAGAGTTTGGTGTCAGACGACAGTGCCGTTCTCGCTACAGACACCGCATGAGGCACAGGCACACTTGTAAATAGAGATACCACGTCGAAGGACATGAGATTTTCGTCATCGTGCAGTTCGAGACCGGAGGTTGAGCTCAATGAAGTGGCCGGAGTTGTGCAGGTACGTGTTTGTCTTCCCCGTGAGGGGTGACAGCAACCGATGTAGGTAGTTGGATAACGCACGTAGCGGCGATCTGTTGAAGTCCACTATTGGTCGAAGTGGAACACTGGGCTTGTAGATTTTCGGGAGCTGTAAAATGCAGGGGTGGACCCGTTCCTGCGGATAAGACTCAGGTAAAGGTTTCGGAAATCCGGATATTGACCGAAAATCGACGAGAGAGTCTTGTTTAAAGTTGCTTGGATCTTGGTAGTAGGGTCGTTTGGCAACGTCATGTAGGCTGTGGTGGCGAGACGTTTGTGGGCCTTCTCGTCATAGACGGTACGGTTCATGACCACTGTCGCATTCCACTTGTCGGCAGGCAGAATGACAATGTTCTTGTCTTCCTTGAGATTCTTGATGGCTGCTTTCTCTTCTGTCGTGCAGTTTAGACGCGATCTTCGCTGCACCTTGAAAAGCACGTTAATAGCTTTCAGGCGTGCTTCTCCACGGATGCCGGGGTCTACTTGATGCAGGCCATACTCGACAGCTCTTGCCATTAACGAAATAGGTGGTTTTATGGTTGTGAGGTTAAACTTTTTTTCCTTTTGCCAAGACATGCGTTTTTGTGGC
This sequence comes from Ixodes ricinus, assembly GCA_037355805.1. Classification (NCBI taxonomy): domain Eukaryota; kingdom Metazoa; phylum Arthropoda; class Arachnida; order Ixodida; family Ixodidae; genus Ixodes; species Ixodes ricinus. Next base: position 63,007 of record JAZHYW010010626.1, on the reverse strand, counting down.
GGAAAGGATCATTGAAGAGAGATTTTTCACAAAACGTTTTGTCAGATTCTTGAGAATCATTTGAACGCGCTTGATTAGAGGCGAGCTTATTCTGGTGACATGATTCCCTTTTTTCAGAGGATGAGATGGCGGTACATCTGGCAAAATCGTCGATGGCAGAAAAACGTCAGGTGCGCGGTGTTCCAGTTGTCTTCTCAGAAAGCAAAGGTCCAAATCGTTTCCCTTGACCGTTTTCTCGGCATTCTTGAATTCTCGCGTTAAGCAGACGACGCTCGGCTTGTTCTACGATCCTGTGACCTACGCCCGTGTTAACTAACCGTTTTAGGCGCAGGCTGTCCGGAATTACCTTCAGTCCCTTGCAAGTCTTGTTGAGGATAAGATGTGCTTTGAAGGTTGAAACGGAGTTGGTCAGGTGAATAAATCGTTTGGGCAATTCGCAAGACGACGACAAGAATAAAAACAGTCACCCATGATCAAGGGGCCGAACTGGCCTTGAAACGTCGGGCTCCATATGAATTTTTTGGTCAGAGTTTTTCCTTTCATTCATTGTCATTCCTAACCAGGTGGATGTCCACCGATAGGTTTACGTTTAACCTTACTTCTAAAAATAGCAAGGCCAAAAATCTGAGTGTCCTCTCGTATAAATATTTAAAATGTGTTTACCTTATTGTTGATGTGCCTTTTGAGTTGTAGCTTTGTATTATCCTTATGAAGTGGCGCCGTAAATTTGCCTTGTCTTGAGTTTCTTGAGCCATGTCCTTCCAGCGCTGTATTTCTAAAAAAAAAACTTCTCAGCATCTGAAACTTCGTTGGAACTAGAAATTGTGGGTATGCCGTGCTTCATTTCATTTGATCTCATGTTTGTCCCTTATCTTTTATGAGATTCCACCAGTCTAATAAATGTTCCCTTGTTTAAAGCTCGCAAGCTGTCAACGTATTATTCGTGAGAAGCGTAATTCCGACGATAATAAATATTTCAGTAAATTTACTGCCTGAAAATAATTTATAACATTGCTAGATCATCAACTAACAACAAAAATATTTTACAACATTTATAACCACGAAGATGAATTTAATCCCGGTAATATTGTTAGAGCAATGCTAGAATAGGTTACCCTCACCATCGCCGTCGTTCCTCTCACAACCCCGTCAACTGAGGCTAGGACATAGGCTACGCACTCTTTTGCCCCTTCCCCTTATCCACCCCTCTCTCCACACACACAGAATCACACACGAGAAACACCCATCCGCCTGAGTTCTTCCTGAAGTTCGCTTTATTGGTTCATTTTCTCTCCATCCGCTGGATCGTTCTTTCCCTTTCTGCGTCCGCTGGAGCACTGGGATCCAATAAGGCAGTGGACGCGGCACGAATAGGATGCCCCATGCTGTTTCTCCCAAAGTGTCACGTGTTGCTGAACCACGTTTGCGCAGCCGCGGGCTATGCGAAATTGGACTCCTTATGCGGACGGAAGAGCTGGCTCCAGCGTAGTGCATATTTGATTTTCTCAGTTTGCTTTCGGTCTTGCTGTTTGGAGCGATAGCTGTTATTGGCTTTTTTGGCGAAATTTGGCGGGTTACGTACGAAAAACCCGCCTGATAGGAGAAAAAACGATAGCACCGCCGCGTTATCAATTCCTCTCCAGCACCGTCGTCAACCGCAAAACCACTTCATCTATATAAAAAAATAAAATCACGTTATTGCTCTTTTTTACATTTCTTTAAGCACATCTCCTCGAAATATATAACTGAAAGCAATGCTTTCACGCTAATACACATAGACTGGAAGCAAATCTCCTACGAAACATCTTTTAAGTACGCAACTGCAGCTGTTGTGAATCGCACCGTACTTCGAGTGGTCGTTTTAAATTATTCATAGGGGTGTAACATATGCAATGTTCGATAACTGCTACCTTGACAAGGTGCCACAGAGGCCTGAGAATAGAGGTGCCACTAAAATGTTGAGTAAAGTTTCGTAGTGTAAGCGAGAGTGCAGCACGGTGATGCGACCGCAGCTGTTAGAAAGTATTTTCCTATGCTACTGCGTGAATGAGTGTCGTTCTGTGGGCACAAAGAGCTGAGCTACACGTGTTTTTGCGACCCCTTAAACGATCACACTTGCGATATCGGCATGGGCAGCAAAGCAGAGCAAACTACGAACATAACATTCTCCGTTTTGCTGTGTGTGTGTCAAACTTTATTATCAATATGACGCCCTGTCCGGCGCTAAGAAGGGACCTGATGGTCGGATCTCTTCACTGGCACCTGCACGTGATTGAACAGGGCCCACTGGTACGGAAGAATAAGGATGTCCGGTGGAGTGAGCCACTTCACCAGCGTCCCGGGGCACGCACTGTTGGAAGGGGGGGGAGGGGAGGTGAAGTGTTAGAGTTTTGGAGTGGAAAGGGAGAGAGGAGGGGTACTCCCATAGAACATCAGGGGTATTTTGGAAGCCCCCGCAGTGGGGGCAGATGGGGCCCCTAGGAGGGATCTGTAATAGTAGAGGAGATGGGGGTGGGGAGGGAAGAGGTTTGAGCTTGACGCCATAAAGCGCCTTCTAATCTACATAACAACGGGGGGGGGGGGGCAAGGGTTCTGCGAGACTCCCGTTAAGAGGCCAGGGCTTTTCGTCGCTGATCCCGTTTGAAGAGCAACTACTCCAGCGGGTCATACCGACTTATTCCGGCACAAGCGGGTCCTGGTAACTCGTCACGGGCCAAGACGTGGGCTGCGTCATTCCCCTGAATGCCGGAGTGACCCGGAACCAGCTGGAGAGTCACCTCAAGGGAGGGATTGTGGCCAAACTTTTTGGGGGTCATCAAAGATTTCGGGAGGGGGGGTTGGTCAGCCGCTTTGACAGTTGAATAATTAATACTCGATGTCGAACAATTAAGTGAAATTGTTTTTATTAGATGAAAGCATCGACCTCAGGCCCAAAAAGATCCGTCAGGGGTTGAGCGTGAACTCTCGGAAAGCCCAACAGGCCGCATGACTGTCTGTTCGAATTAGGATTTTGTTTGTGGGTTGGATAGGTATTGTGATAGTTTCGGATGTAGCTAAAGTTTCAGCATATGTAGAACACTTGATATTAACATAGGAATTATAAAAGATAGGTGAGTAAGTGGAATGAATGACTGCGGCAGTTGTGGCCCTGGGACAGGAGAGAGAAGCATCCACCTAATATGTGGTGGTAGAGGAGTGGGAGGGAAGGTTGCGGGAGATTCGATCGGCCCTGTCAGCACATCCGTTCCAATTTCACTCCGGGTTCATATTACGAGGAATGGGGAGTACCTCAACACCAGGAATTTAAAGTCAAGGAGGTCTGGAGGTGGAGATGCAAGAAAAGAAAGAAATGTCGTGACCAAGCGATCGCGGGAGGATTCAACCCGGGTCTGAAGAACGAAGTGGATTCACCTGACCTTGTAAGTGTATGTCTTTACAATCTTGGAGTGTAATAAAGAGCGATGTCGTCTCGAGTGTATCATTGAAGCGGCATTTGGAAAGCCGAAAGATAGGCAGGTACACTTGCGCAAGAGACCATCAAGTTTACCGTGGGAGTTTTGCCGAGATTGGTGTAGGGATACTGATATATTACCCTAGAGCAGACCAGGGCCTCCGTGACGCGACGAAGTTGGTCCTCTCGGAAGCCCTGGTTGCTCCAGGCAATGCGTTGCAGGACGTGATCTATGTTGTTAAGTTGTGTGAGGAGTCTGGAGCGCCAGACCTTCCACTTGCCGTCATCCTGGAGCCAGAATCTAAGGACGCGGTGGTAACGGGGCCGGGGTGCGGGTTTTCATTCAGGTGTAGACAGATCTGCTGCCGCGCGGGTTCACTGTAGCGCAACTGTCCAGTGTTCAGTACAATATATACTCTGTTTTTTCCGGGGAACAAGAGAGCCCAAGTTTTTGTGTGTAAGCGTAGATTATGTTGAGTCTTTGCTAAATCGTGTCCTCTTGCTCTCCTGCTGATTCAGAACAACACCATAACGTTGTATTATCCGCATAAACAGTATGTTTTAATTTTGCAATAGTATTTAATAAGGGGTGAAATCTTTAAGTGCTATGTTGATTAAGAAAGGTGAGAGAATAGCCCCTTGTTGTACTCCTGTTGTAAAGGTTGGGGTGGTGAAGTGTAGTCATCTATTTTGGTTTGTACAGATCGTTGTGTTAGAAAGTTGTAAAGGTTGCGGTAGAGGGTGTGACCAGGTCGAACTGTAGCGATTTGTGACAGTAAGGCCTGATGGATAATGTTTTAAAACGCATCTTTAATGCCCACCCCAACGATTGTGCGTACACATGGTCGTAGATTAACATCATTGCGTCCTGACTGCACAGATTGCATCGAAAGCCGATCTGAGTAGGGGAAAGAGGGTGAAATTGGGAGGAGTGCCAGGCAAGTCTCCCTAGAAACATGCGTTCTATGAGCTTGTCTTTGCACGAGGTTATGGAGATGGGTCTAACGTGGGGGATAGAAGTAAGGGGTTTGCCAGGCTTTGGTATAGGAAGTGCCGTGGCCAGGCACCATGAGTCCGGAAGAGCTTCCAATGGCCAGTAGCCATTAATAGTACTCAACAGATGAGAAAGGTGGGAGTCCGGTAGGTTCCTAAATAAGGGATAGGCAATACCACTAGGGCCAGGGGATGTGTTACGTTGGGAGGAAGAGAGAGCTCGATGAAGCTTAGATGGAGTGAAAGTAGAATCAGCATCGGACGATGTAGGCCAGGAGGGGCAGAGAAGGGGGAGAAGGACGTGAAGATGGAAGGAAAGCATTGTTGAACAAAAGCCTTTCCCTACTCTGCCGGTGTTTTGTCAGTGCGTAGTTGTAGTTTAGGGAGAGTATGTGTGGCTCCGCCCTGGCCCACCATGGATCTTAGGACGGCCCAGGGACGAGGAGTATGTAAATGTGCGCTTAGCTTCTCACAAAGGTTAGGCCAATTAGTTGATGCTAGCTGTTGTGCGTAATCATGAGTCTCTGCCATAAGTTTAGTGATGATATTGCGACAAAATTTGTTTAACTTACGCTGTTTTTTTCGATTTAGTAATTAGTTTGTCTTTTTTCCCAGAGGGCAACCAGGTGGTTGTCTACATGAGGGGTTTCTTCTTTGAGAGCAATGTTTTTCGTAGTCGCTGAAGAAACTGAAGAAGAAAAAATTAACATAGGGTGAAATGAATCCGCCGACTCGTGACGAAACGGCAATGGGTTAGGAGATGCGTCTTGATTTACACTCAGAATTCAAGGTTGGCAGAACACCACTGAAAGAAAAAAAAAGAGGTCAAGATAAATCTTCCACCAGCACAATCAAAATAAATATTGACAAAATTTGGACACGTGTTTAATTGGACTGACATAGAACCATGTGTTTGTCATTGAATTGTTGGGGTGTACCAAGTACGGGCTTGGCCAAGGTGAGAGCGACAAAATGGAAAACAAAGTATTTTCTGTATTACCATTTTGTATAAAGATAGAGCCTTATTATTTAAATACTGCAAAAACCTAACACATTCTTTCCAGAATCCTTTCATGCAATGTTTGTGCTCGCATTTTCTTCGGCACGAAGCGTGGAAGTGGATCGGAGCTCAGGCCGAACGCCAAAGCAGCGCTCTACTCTAATGCATGTTCCCATTGCGTTCCCATGCAGCAATGGCGGGCTCGAAGACTTGGCGCTGCTTCTACTAGATGGCGAGCCCTTTAAAATGTATTTTTGTATGAATCCGGCATTGTAATTGTGGTGACATTCTGGAACATTCAGGACATCGTTAAAAGTTTCGCCTCATCTCTATGATAAAACTCAAACTTTAAAGTCGCGTGTATTGAGACCGTGGACAAGATACACACTAGTCGCAGAATGTGCGTGCACTATTGGCAAATCTGGCTTGTAAAGAGTTTGCGAAAAGTCGCAAAAACACTGGAAATGCGGGTTTTTGTACCAGAGGATCAACTTGAGGGAGATGATGATTAAATATAGGTGTGCTTTGTGAATGTGCCCTGAGCAGCGACAATCTTGCCGAGCGGCGTTCTCTATTTGCATTGCGACAAAAGAGAATGCTGCTGCTCTATGCTCTATACGAAAAAACCAATGAGAGCAGCTGTCTGATTATAAAAAAGTTTAGAACTGGACCTAGTTTTTATTTGTACGCCATATTTCTCTCTGCTCTGCAGCCTTTAGAATCTTTTCAGATAAATGTTCTCGCTCCCCTTTACAAATATGTTTCTCGAAATATTATTCCTTAATAAACATGGTTATATCTAGAGCCGCTCCAAGGAAAAATGGAGTATATTCATTCTTGTGTCATGTCGTCCTATATGTGCATATTTCAGAACAAGTTTATGTAGTGTATTTTAATATTACCAAAGCATTAGTTCAGGTTAATTACAAACTAATTCTGGGTAAACTTTGAACTACGGTGTATACACCTTGCACTCTTGTCTTTCCAATAGTTATTTCTCCCAACGAGCGAACTCTGCACAAATAGCGGGTCAGTTTTCTGTCTACTCATGGTATTTCTGAGGGCTTCAATCTTGGCACCTAATTATTTTATGTCATCTTTTGTATTCGTGTGTTTAACTGCCATTATTTCTTGATGTTATTTGTAGTAGCGTAGAAGACGAAAACGAGTCGAGACATTGGAGCGTGCTGGGGTCATTTGAATCAGGAGGTTCGGTTACTGGCGCGTAAAAAGAACTGTCTTCGAAGTGCGGTTTTCGGGCCCAAGTAAAGTGCCTTTATCGTGCCACACCGGTCCGTGCCCGCTCCTCTACAAATTGTCAACGACGGTTTATCGATAATTTGTTTGAGAACGGCTCAAGGTGATGAATGCATCGGACGAGACATGTCAGCAAGCAACATCGAACGTCTTGCGGGTCATGCGACCGGGTCCTTTGATCCTACAAAGAATGACTGGACCTTATACCAGATAAGGTTCCAAGCATCTCTGGACATCGTTCGAAAGACAGACGGTGTCACAAAATTAATTTTTTATTGCATCACTGGGGTCCAAGACGCTCAAGCTGCTGCACTCCCTGGTTCAACCGAAGCCGGTCAATGAAGTTACGTATGCGCAATTGACAAAAACACTAGACAATCATAACTCGCCGAGGCGTTTCAACAAATTTGAGCGAGGGAAGTTGTTTTCAAACCGCCGGAATGGACGTGAGACACCAACTGAATTCCTAGCACGACTGCAATCAGACATTTGCAACTGCAAGTTTGAGAAAAAAGTCAATGCTAGCGCATGTTCGTAGCTCATTGCTTTTATCATTGAACAATTAGATCAATCCTTGAGAGCGCGTCTCGTCCAAGAGAAAGAGATACTGGTCGAAATTGCACTCACATTGTAGGAAAGCTTTCTCTGAGTGGAAGAAAAGTCCTGTTAATTGAGAAGAGCCGATGACTCAGCCCTCGCAGTCATCCAGGTAAGAGATTTGCAGAGGACTGCTCGACAATTGTTGCGTTGCGGGAATACAAACCACGTTGAAGACCAGTGGCGGTTCGAGTCTGAAGATTTCAGAGAATAGAATAGTTTATTTCAGGTTTTCTTCCAAAATACACATTCCAAATCAGTCTCACTTAAGCACATATCTGCTCGCGTGTGAGAACGGGCAGTCGAATTGTACAATTGCTCCCCCCCCCCCAATACATTGCTGCAGAAAAAAAGGGAAACATCACGAATAAATAAAAACTAAATTGCAAGACCCTGTGGTGTGCCATGCTGTGGCCTAACAATCATTAGCACTTTCCGGATTTAACTTTGCGTCGGTATACGATAGTATCCGTTACATTCGTCCCGCGTAAAAAGAAGAAACGCTGCATGCAGCGGTAGCGAAATCCAAAAACGACAAGTAACGCTCAACACGGAAAATTTCTATTCGAGCGAAAGGAATCATGAAAAATATATAAATATGTCAAAAAGATACCGTAGACATTGGTCGTGAATCAGCCATATAATAAGCCGATAATGAAACGCGAAATCAACGAGAAAGCATTCGAGACTAACTGTTCTACAGCAGTCATTACAACAAAAACAAACGCTAGCAGGGGCCATGAATCAGTAATAAGCAAAGAAGCGACAAAAATTGCTTGACATGAATGACAAGTCAAGATCAAGGATCAAATATAAGGGCACACTTCCAAATTCAAAACCACCTGCCCTGACAACATTTCAATATTTTTTTACTGTACGTAACGACTGGATTTCCTGCAAATTGCCTGGAAGTTGAATAAAGAGATTTAGAATATAATAGTTTCTTGATCGTGTTCCATAATTCGTATATACTCTCAGAATAATATATTTCTTGGTCCTCCTAAGCTGTCTTTGTCTAGTTGACTTTGTCTTGTAATCAGTCTTGAAGTAGTTTGACGTGATGCTTGTATAGTTTCTCAGATTACCTATCGCCCAAAAATTAAGTTCGGTAAGCTGTTCTTCGAATGGGATGTGCTCGAGCCGGGTTCCGTAAGTGACGTTCTTTACCATTTCTTTTTATGATGTTATCGATTTTTTGCTTTTTGGTGTTCGATCAGAGTGCGTAGATCGTTATTCCATACCTCAATTTTGATTCACCTAACATTTGTAAACTGTTTTCCTTAATGTGATGTCCGCGTGACAACAAAGTCTGTATAAGTAAGATGAAATCAACCTTAACTGCTTTATTAGGTTATCCGTATGCAAATTCCAGGATAAATGTTTGTCAAAGTAAATTCCTAGCTATTTAGTTTGCTGTTGCGCATGCTAGTTGTAAACAGCAGCAATTCCTGCATTCCGCTGAATGTAAAACATGGGTTTTGTGAGGTCAATATGCTTTTGATGGGTTCTGAAGCACATTAGACTAGTCTTATTTGCATTTACAAAATTCAAGTTCTTTACAGACCAGTTCATTATTTGTTTGGTGTCCTCTTGTAAAGCGGACGCAGCAATACAATTTCGTTTGCAAGAACTAAAGCGGTATCGTCTACATATTGATATATGTTTGTAATTAAAGGCAAAAAAGCGAGGTCATTCAAGTATTTTATTAAATAGCATTGGGCCTAATACTGATCCTTGGGGTACACCTCAGGTGAGGTTGATGGTATCACTTAGACGATTGCTAATCCTTAATTTTTGTGTTCGGCTGGTAAATTAATTTTTGAAAAATCTAAGGAACGGTCCTCTGAATCCAAGGCTTTCTAGTTTATCTAGTAGAATATCATGATCTATTGTATCAGACGCTTTAGTTTAGTCTAAATTCAAGGCAAGTGCAATTTGACTCTTGTCTATCTTCTCATTAATAAAATCCGCTATGTCTTCGAATAATAGTGACGTATTTTTATTTTTCCGGAACCCATACTGACAGTTATTTATTAACAAGAATTTGTCGCAGAACGAGGTCATATTTTTTTAAGATAAATCTTTTCATTATCTGATGAATGGCTGACAACAACGCAATGGGCCTGAAATTGGAAACATATTTCTGTTCGCTTTTTTTAAAGTGGCCGCACTATCGACACCTCCATCTTATTAGGAATATCTCTTGTTTCAAAAATCGTGTTTAATATTGCTAAAATAACGTTTTTTAGACTGTAAAATAAACGTGCAGATCTCTGGGCTTTATCTGGTCGTATCCTGCCTGTTTCATTGTTACTATATTTCTGATTATACGTTGTAAATATTCTTCTGTTATTTGAAACATGTACGCGAAATTGTGTGTACGGCTCCGTAAGTTAGGTTTTCTGGTAGATTTGTTCCCGTGCTTACGTTGGTCTTGTACCTGCTTAACAAAAGCGCGATTTAAGTTATCACTTAGTCTTAGTAAATCGAAATTGGTTGTTGCAAAATTTTTCTTTAGAGATTCGTCCGCGTTATCTTTGGGCGGTTTGTTTACGATTTGGTTTACAGTATTCCACGTTTCCCTGATGTTCTTCCCGCATTGTTTGAGCTGTGCTGTGCGGAACTTCTTTTTGGATAGCCTTATTTTTCAAGTTACCCTGTTCGTTATTGGTCTCTACTCTTCCTTCAGTGATTTATCTTGCGGATTTTGTCAACATCTGCTTCATAATATTTTTTTCTCAAAACTGAACTCAACTATTTCATTATCAATCCACTTGTTGATATAATTGTTTTTCTTAATTGGATCGTCTTTTTTAACTTTTGTATATGCTCACAAGTTTCTCGACCACCGCTTCATAAAGGGCTATATGTTCAAGATGTAAGCTAGAGTTCCAGTTGTACTTTTTATACTGTAATCCACTTTTTTGTTGTCAATAATATGTTTGTGTTGGCTTTCTTCCATCTGCTGTGTACAGTTTTCCTTAAGTATCCCTAGAGCAACGAAGTAATGATCTGCTACTTTTTATGTAATTATGCCGCCTATAAAAATAAATTGCTTTTTCTGGCTATTATATGATCAATGCTACTTTTTTGTAATTTTATCTGCAAGGTACTCTTCTTTAGTGTAACCATTGATCACATTATCTAGCCCGGAAATGGACAATATGTTAAGGTAATCTGAGACTCCTATTTATCTTGACTCGAAACGTGAATGTTTAAGTAGCCTGCTATAACTATATAATCGTTGTTGTTAAATCTGTTTATCAGTTTATCAAATGCTTCATAGAATACGTGTAGATTACCACTGGGTGGTCTCTTAAGGGCACATACAGTGAACGATAAAGCGGCTTTACGTATATTCATCACAAGAGCTACGGCCATCTGCAAAGATAACTCAATACGGTCGAAAAGCCAGCCTTTTTAAAAGTATATTCGTATCCCCCCTCCTTTCCTGCCTTCGCACCTTACAGACATTTCATGGTACCCATGAATGGTGAAATGCAGCGGTTCGGATATCTCGACATTTATTTCGGTTAGTATAAGCACCTCAATATCTACCAATGCATCTGCTATGTAAACATTCAGTTCATCACTGTGCTTCTCGAGGCTTCTAACATTTATTTGAACAATATGTAGGATATCGTCTTCTTTCTTTTTCTTCTTAGGTTAGAACTTTTTTGGTATAATTATCCCATTCTTCAAAAATATCGAAATACATTATTGAATTTTGTTCAGGTCTCTTTCGCCATCAATTCGAATTGCAGCCGCTCCGTCCCTCTTTCTCACAAATATTTTCCCGCTCTTCATCCGGACGTATTTGTATCTCATTTCCCTCGCCCAATCTTTTGTATTTCAAAACAACCATCGCTGAAGCCTCGTCAAGTTCTCGTTGATGTACACGTGTTCGCCCTTCAATGCTGTACGCTTGGAGGCCCATCTGTCTCGTTCCGATCGGTGATTGAAGCGTACAATGATAGGAGGTATCTTACCATCTTTCGCTTTAAGTCTCTGAATAGACTTAATTTTAATTGGCTGCGGCACAGATAAGTTCACTTTTGTTGCCAGGTTCTTTATGTCTGCTGTCAGGTCTTCGCGATCGTGTTCTGTAATTCCATGAATTTCTACGTTTTTTTCCTTCGGGAGTATTGTTTCGCGTCTTCCACTGCCCGTTCAAGTATTTTAATCCTTGCATCTCTTTCATGCCCGAGCTGTTCGATACCATTCGTCCTCTTTTTTAGTTCGGTCGTGACACGTGTCAATTAGTCTACCTTTTTTATAAGGTAATCATATCGCTTGGAAAGAATGGTTGCCGAGGTTTCTATCGCTTGAATAGATTTTTTCTTGCTTATCGGGCTTTCCAATCGTGGTGTCATGCTTGAAGAGACCGGATGTTTAGCTTCCGTTCGATATTCTTAATTCTAGATAGGACTTCCCTAGCTTCTGGTTCGTTTTCAATATCTACTCCATAATAGCTGTGTGTTTCTGTTCGTCAGTTATGCTTGTCATTGTTGCTTCCTGGCTATTTTTTGGGAGCTTGCCGTTGAGCATGCACTCTGCAGGTGGCCTTCTGGTTCTATGGCTTTTAACTTTGTCTTTGTGATGCCTGCGCACTTCCCGATGTGGTATGTGTTCCCAGCCTCTGAGCATTTTACCGCTTGGCTGTCTGCTGCGATAGACTTTAAGCATGCCAAACATTCGTCTGACTCTCCCGCGTTGTACATAACGACCGTGCAAATGGAAGGCAGTCCAGCGGAGTAACAAGAACAACAAACTGCTAGGCAAATGCCCGCACCCACCTGGGGGTCAAAACGAAGATGTTATGACCGTGCTGTGCACTCCGCTGGACTGCGACCTTTTTCCGCCTTGCGCCTTTTGTATGTTGTGTGTATGCGCCGCCTGGTAGACGTTGTTGGGCGGCGAGGTGACGTCGTTCTCGATAGTGGCCTGTTGTCGGCCCATGCGCTGCATTGCTGTGGCTGCAATGACGATATAGGTGCAGATTATCCCAGCTTCGTTTCCTGAGGGTCAAAACGGAGAAGTGATGACCGTGCTGTGCAATCCGCTGGACTGCCAAGCAACATCTACCAGGCGATGCACACAGGAAAAGGCATTCTGTGTGCAGGAGAAGGCACTCTGGCAAATCCCAATCAACATAGAAAGGTACTGTGGAAGTAATCACCAGGGTTTAGTCTGCTTTTGATCGAGATGGCAAGTTCCTGGGATGTTAGATGGAAGCCAAACGAGTGGAACTCCAAGCAGACACGAGTTCACAAGTCACCTTACTGGACGTTAACATGACATCGCCTCACTAAAGCGGAGCTGAACAAAACTTCGTACAATCTGCAAAGTTTCCGGAGAGAGCTCATCAAGGTGAAGAGCCAATGTGAACTTCAGGTTGAATTTCAAGAAAGAAGTGCGGTCTAAAGCCGATTTTTACTAACACAAGCCACGTCAACTTGTTGGGGAGGATCTGGGTGAGAGCTCTGAAATTGAATCTCAACAACTTGTTCGGCGCTCTTGTGAAAACAAAGAAAGCCTCAAGACGCTGCTGACTAAGTACGCAGTGCTAGTCAGAAACAAACTTGGTTGGTGCACAAAGATCAAGGCTCGACTCCACTTCAAAGAGAATGTTATTCCGAAGTTCACGCGGCCAAGAGCACTAAAGTTTGCATTGCGCTAAGCGACAGAGTCTGACTGAAAGAAACAAGTAGACAACGGCGCATAGACTACAACGGAAACAGTGCAGTGGGGCACTCCGATTGTCATTGTCTCAAAATCGAGTGGATCCAAGAGGCTATGTTTAGATTTCAGTGTGACTGTCGAACCTCAGTTCAACGTCGCGCTGTATCCTCCCACGACCCGAGGAACATTTCTCAAAGCTCAAAGGAGGGTTGAAGTTCTCCAAACTCGATCTGTCGGAGGCATATCCTAAGATGGAGTTGGAAGAGGTTACAAAGAAGTATCTCGTCATTAACACTCACCACATATTGTTCAGGTTAGCCGAATGACTTTCAGAATTCCACCAGCGCCTGCCCTCCATTAAATAACTATTAAACAAGTAACCGATGATCTGGGAAGCGTGGCTTGCTAACTGGGCGATAGAATCGTCGCAGGAAGAACTGATCAGCAGCACATCAAGAACTTGGAACTCTTGTTCCTATGACTCAAAGACCATGGTTTCACGCTAAAAGAAAAAAACGTGTTCGTTTATGTGTTAAGAAGTGGGGTATTTGAGTGAGAAACTACCACTATTGAAAATTCTCATTTGTATGAGAAATTTTTCGTGTCCAATAAATACATATGAATCATACAAGATATATAAGAACATATAAGAACCAAATAAGAACCATATAATAACTGTATGAGAACTATATAAGATATATAAGAACATTACAAGCACCATATAAGAAACTTCTACGAAGTTTCTTATAAGTTTCTTATATGGTTCTTATATATCTTATATAATTCTTATATGGTCCTTATATAATTCCTATATGGTTGTTATATGTTCTTATATATCTCATATGATTCATATGTGTTTATTGGACATGAGAAATTTCTCATACAAATGACTTTTTCACTAGGGTAACGGCTAAAGGAATACGTTTTTTTTTTTTTTTCAAAGGAACGCTGGTGTTATATTGAACATGCCGGTGCTATTAACCTACCTGACCTACGGGCATTTTTGGGCATGAGTAAGCAATACGCAAGGTATTTGCCCAGGTTAACCGACCTTAGCGCGTCGCTAAATCTACTCAAAAAGAATGTTTCTTGGTAATGCCGTTTGTCTTGCGTAGAAGTCTTCGAAGATATAAATACGCGTCTCATCCGTTTTGGTCTCCATCCGTTTTGACAAATTGGTCGGATCGGGGTTCGCTAGCAGTCTAGAGGTGCCGGGAATTGAATTAATAATTATCAATACGAAATAAACATACTACATATTTTTATATTATCATACAAGTACAAAATTCAAAGTATATGAGTAAAAAATATGAAGAATTAGGAAATCAAAATTATTATGAAATTCAACATTTGGCTAATAATAAAATTTAATTGGAAACCAGGAAACTCGCACGGCGTAAATCAAAGCGCTATAGACATTGGCATATTTACGCAGGAAAGAAGACTAATGAGAATGACAGAACTGACGCTAAGCAATTGCAATAGGTTCAACAAAAGACACTACGAGCATGGGACATGGGGACGCAAGGGAATTTACGCATACGTAGTTGCACAGATATGAAACAGGAAACTAAGAATGGTGATTCTGGTAATGGTAATGTCCAGCGAATAATATTTCGATGGGACCCGCCTTATTGATAGGTACATTTCCCTAGTGTTTTGATAATATTTTTGTTTACGAGCTTGGTGCGCATTGTCACGCCGTTTCGTTACGTGCGCTCATTTTTACGCCGGTAGTAGCGGGATTGCAGAAAAGGAACCGGGGTCAGGGCTTTATTGGAAATAAAGCGGCAGGCAAGGGGCCAGCCAGAATACTTCCGCCTGGCCCCTGGTTCGAAAACACCGGTTCTAAATTTATTAAAAACAAAAATTATGTCGTTTTCTAGTAAGCGTGATATTTTTTTATGAATGAAATGCTACAGTTATTACTTGAGTTAAATTTATTCGCGTTGAAGAAGTTTTTATTGATACGGCCCTTCATTTAAATCCGCACGTAACTTCTCTTCCGAATGCAAAAATTTAGAAACCTAGCTGTCATCACGCGTATTCCACGCAGTTTGCTTGGAACCATTTTGTTTTTTCGCGCTCATCTTGTTCGCTTGTACCTTCCCGCGTCGAATGCGCCTCAGCTGATAGAATAAGCGAATTTAGTCGCAATCGAAAGCCAACATAAAATAATAATTCTCACTTTAAAGGATTGATTTTTTCAACCTAATTACTACCTAAAATATGAAATAATCTGCATTCATGTTAGGTTAGATATGTTGCACAACAAGAAAACGATTCATGTTCCTTAATGTTCATTGTATATTTACACTCTTTCGATTGTTTCATCCTTACAATTCGCATTACGTAACACACACGACTCGCTTACAATTGACATATAAACATATTTAAAAATATGCGTTCGAGTGCAACCCCTAATAGTTTGATGACATGCGTAGCATTTGACAGCATATAATGCGAATAGTTTTTTACTTGATTTTTTTACAATATGTGTTGTTTATTTATATATTCGTTTTTATGAGTCAGAAAGCTCAGCTCTTAGTGCACACGAAAAATAAATAGAGGAACAAATATTCGCTCCATGGTTTAGCCTTAGGTGTACCGATGGCCAGAAATTGGCGTCAGGCGCTTCTAGATCACTTATCCGCCCCCGTAACCTATTCCCCTTTACCTTTTACGCCGTGTGCAAAATTCCGTTCAACCGGACCGTGTTGAGAGTGAAAATACAGTAAATTTAAAGATAACAATTATGATATTGTCATGGAGTAAGGTGAAATGAATATAAAATTAACTGAAAAAGAAAGCTTAATCGGCGAACTTGTGTCAACCAAAATAATGAACCAGCGTCGAGACATAGGAAACAGTGTGCGGCGATTTGGCGGCGCAACAACAAGGGAGAGCGAGACTGACTCGACAAGGTCGCGCGAAGCTCCTTATCTAGTGTGCGTTAGCATCGCGAAAAATCGGCCCATAATGTTGGAGCATCAAACGTTTCGAGGCCAATGATCATGCAGTTTTGTGAACAAGAGACTACACAATAAACATCATTGCACCCTTCAAAGTGTAAATGGCTTGTCCTATAACTTATACCCTCTTTGGTGTAGCAAAACGCCCTAAGAGAAGGGCGTCATTTCTAACACCCCTAAATGAAGACGTTATTCCGTACACCATTAAATTAAGGTGTGATTCCACAGTACCCCGTTTTATTAGGGTGTCATGACTGCGACGTACGCCCTCTATGCCAAGTGTACTACCGCCAGAAAGAGAAGTAAAAAACGCAATGGATGACCAACACCCATATGCTAGGGTGTCATAACCTAAAAGACTGCACGAAGAAATGACTGCGAATAAGTCGAAACATGCCTGGTTCACTTTTTTTTCGATCTCGATTCTGCTAGGTTACACTAAATTCTCTAAAGACGATTGCTAGGAGATCATCTGGCCGCAGCCATGTCTCTTCTTGTGCGGGCACGTGCGTGCAATTATAGGCTTGCCAAAGGGCAAAACTACGTTCACGCGCACATCATTAAGCTTGGCGAAGGCGAGACTGAAAGAAATAGTTCCCTTCTATCCTTGCAATTTCACTACGACCAAGACGCTTCTGAGTCTGTGGCGGTCTGTGCGAGTATACTTGGGCCAGACTAGGACCACTACGCCTCTGTAAGGTCATGAACATTCCAATCTGATAATGTTTCACGATCCCTTTAAGTTGTACAACCGAAGGCCCTAGCTGAATATCCAACTTTACTTTTCGTGCAGCATTTATGCTTTCTACCACTGGTGACGTAAGCAAAACTCGACAGCCCAGCAAACACGGAACGACCGGGAGTTAGTTGGAACGCGAGCGGCAGTTCAGGTTTGTAAACAGTAAAATGGCCTATTGAGACGGAAGCAGGACTACTATCACAAGCATGCTTGCAGAGTGCTACAAATAAGACAGCGATCTCCTGTAATCCATGATAGATGCATAATCCGATTCGGGCAGCACAGAACAATTTGCGAACACAATGACGAGGATGAGGGCGGTCGCTCACATTCAACGGAAGTCTTGCGGACACCAATGAGCAGCTCTCTGTCGTGATAGATGCGCAATCTGATTCTGGCAGCACAAAACAACGCAGACACAATGTCGAGAATGAAGGCGGTCGATCATATTCAAAGGAAGTCTCGCGTCCGCCGATGAGCAGCTCTTTGTCGAAACGCGTCCTACAAACACAGCACAGTAATTCCAGACTCCGACGAAATAAACGGCCATTATGAAAAAGTTGGCGTTGCTATCAAACGGGTGTAGCACGAGAACCGGCTGAAAGAGCCTACAGGGATCACCTAAGGACTGCCGCTCAATATACAGAATTCTTCTGGCAGCAGACGAGGCTGACGCTTCCCAAGAATCAAAAACGAGGGGAACCACGGCAACAATAGGTTGCTACACTCGGGAATGTTGTACTTCCCCTAACATCAAGTCAGCAGTGGACAAGGGACACAAGTTCAGCCAGGAGCCCAAGCTGCTACCTGTTGGCAAACTGGCACTCTTAAGAGGTATAGCTGAAAAAGCAAGTCCTGAAGACAAGGAAAGGTGCGTGGCGGACGGAGTTGATGCGCACTTGTGCTTCGGGGCAAGCTGTGAGGTGCCAGAAAACGTCAAACATCGTAGACTACTTTAAAGACCAAAACTTAAAACTGCTTACGTCACACAAGGAGGGTGGCTTTGAAGTGGCTCCGCGAGACTTGTACCATGAGAAGGCTCAACAGGCTGTTCTCAAGAACTTGAAGAAAGTGTGTCCGGGGCCTTTGACCAAATTTATGACACGCGCTAGGGAATTTTTCAGTGAAATGAACCTTCCAGGACTTCTGAAATGTGTGCAATCTAGTAAGGGACTCCATTTAGACATTTTCTTTTCTGCCAAGACGCATAAGATAGGTATTCCTTTTAGAGCGATTGTTGCCGAGAGGGAATCTTGGCAATCTCAGCTCTTCGGCTTTCTTGCCAAACACCTGTCGTGCTAGGAACTACGCGACCCTTTCTTGGTTAGAAATTCGGAAACGATTATTGAATTTTTGCAGGGAGACGCTAGTGGGATGCGTAGTGCGTTTTCTTTGGATGTGGAAGATCTTTTTTATTCTATCCCACACGACCATATCTTTTCGGCGGTTAGAAAATGCATAGAGCAGAACGGCGAAGTGTCGTTTGCCAACTCGAGTGGCATCCGTGCGGAGAGTTTTTTTGGAACTGTTATCTTTCTATCTATCACACACGTATGTTTCCTTTCAAGGTAATATGTACGTCCAAAAGAAGGGCATTTGCATCGGGTCGTGTGTCGCGCCGGTGCTATCCGATATTTTCTTAAGTAAATGTGACAACACCATTGCCGAGAGGCTGGGGCACGACAACAATGATGAAGATTTATAGGTACGTTGATGATTACCTTGTGTTCAGCGAATTGGCAGAGAGATCGCTGTATGGCGTTGTACCCCATATGCTCGATGTGTTTTCTTCGTGTTCTGGAGCTCTGAGGTTTACTCGCGAGCAGCCGGTAGAAGGGACACTGCAGTTTCTAGAACTAAAACTACGCTTTCTGGAGAGCCACATATGTTGGGCGTATACGAGCCAAGATATAAGAAACTCATCCTGCCGTACGAGTCTGCCCATTCAAAATTAGTAAAATGGGGCATTGCTAGCACGTGTTTGGAGGCGGCCCTAAAACTATCTTGCGAAAATTCTGTGCAAGACAGCTTTAATTTACAGGTTTTGCGCCTGCAGAAGGCGGGTTTCCTACAAAGATGCCTGACTGAGGTTGCGGAAGGATTGTTAAAAAATTCAAAGGCGCAACTAATCGGGCAAGAGAGAAGCCAAAATTGAGACCGGTAATTATTCCGTACTTGAATGCCATGTCCCATAATTAATGATAGTTGCACAGCGGTTTAGAGTACCCGTAGTATTTTCAGCCCCGAAAAAAATGGCACGCTTATGCCGCAGAATCAATAACCCCCAGCCAGATATGAAGCATTGCAGCACAAAACACCGGTCCAAATATGCTGAGTGTGCCGTCGGTGTGGTTTACGAAATTCCGCTGACTTGCGGCTCCGTGTGCATCTGCCAGACTGGTCGATGTGTCAATGTTCGTGCACGTTAACATGCGGCAGCTATGAGAGCAAGCCCGTCTGGTAATCTAGCCGTTCATTGTAGTCGGTGCCCGTGCTCATCAGTTCTGCATGATGTGAAGGTTCTGGCGAAATATAAAGAACAAATATGCCGAGAAGTGCACGAGGCGTTTGAGATTAGGGCTAAGGAAGACGAATGCGTCAGTGAACCTTCCCTTGCCCTCTCAGGGAAAGAGTTTGATTATATCAAGGGGTTTTATCGATTGATACAATGAATTGGCGTTTTAACGGCCTATATAATATGTGTTTTTTCATAAATAAACTTTAGTTGCGAGTGCGCCTTGTCCTGTTTACTCTCCTCTTTGTCCTGTCATTTTCTTTGGCGCTTTATATTCTGATCATGAACCAACTGGCCCAAATTTCCACTTTGCTGCTTGTTCCTTGTTTGTTCGCGCTTTCTAACCTTTTTTTCACCATGCTTCATTGATCCCCTTTGCTCGAAGTGTCGGTGGCGTTTAGATTTATGCTGGAACGACGCAATAAAAACTATTGCTTACGCGACATTTATACGACGTCCGAATATAATGAATATTAAATTTATTACATATTTATGTAGTATAGAGGGTGTTTATTTTATAATTTTTACCTCGGTTTTAATATATTGTTAAGGCGATGGTAATGCAGTATAATCACGGAACTGGTACAGCCAGATGGAGATATTACTTAAAGAAAACTCTTGAGGTTGAATTTGAATAATTAACCAAAATGTGTCGCATACCTTTAATTACTAAAAATAAACAATGTTATATTGAGGAATTCGCGGATCGTCATCAAAAACCGCTAAATCAATATATTTTAAGAAGAATCGTCGCACATGGAAAATGCAGTGGTGCTCTAAAGTAAACCCTGCTGCAACATGCTTCAGGCGTGCGGTGCATGGACGCGGATGATAATTTTACCATACCTTTTCATTTTGCCGAATCATCAAACTAAACGCATTAAGAGTAAAACACTCTAAAAGTGGGCATGGCTTGGTAATTTTGACGTATTCGTTATTTTTGTTTTAATTTATGTACAACCGCATTGCAAGGGAACCTTTTTGAGAACAACTTTGTCCCGAACTAAACGCAGCATATAAAATGTAGAGTACTCGAGCCTACTGTAGTGTTATGGGAAATACTTCAAAATAAATCGTTCTTGAGAAAACCGGAGTCAAAGTGGGGTTGGCTCGCTTGTCTTTACGCACTCGATCATCACCTAAATTTTCGGCAACCTCATCTTCCAAGAAAACATTTTATAAGTAACTCAGCGCCCAACTAAACACTGAATATAAAATCTAGAGTCCTCGCGCACATTATAGTACTTTAAAAGACACTCCAAAATTAATCTAACTTGAAAAACCCTTATCAAAGTGTGGAAGTGCTGGAGGTTTTTACGTAATAGTGGAACTTTTTTTTACATTTTGGCACCCACGCTTCAATAGGGAATGTTTTTAGAACAACACAGTTTACAACTAAAGACGGAATATAAAATGTAATGCCCTCGAGCACGTCCTGGCAGTATGCAAATACTTCCAAACATTTTTTTTTCAAAAAACAAAATACAATCTCAATGTGCAGATTTTTTGCCTTTTTGACGTATTTGTTTATCTTTTTAAAATTCTTGAATCTTACCCGCTGAAACATTCTTAGTTCGGCCGAGAGTTTAATTGGTGAAGAAATTAAAGAATTACGGCTCGCGACTCCAAACTGCTGCAATGAAAAAACCTCTAAAATGAGCTATCTTTGAGTGAACTTGTTTCGAAGTGGACACGGTTCGACTTTATTTTGGAATTCGTTAACCATTCCCGATTCGAGCACACGTGCCTCAACCAAACACCTTTTAAGCTTGCCATTTCCTCGAAACTGAGCTGTCTTTGGGAAAGCTTATCTCTAAGTGGAGATGGTTCGACTGTATTCAGGTCTTTGTTTATCATTTTAAATTCGTGCTCCGGCGCCTTATTTGTGGTCGTTTTGAGAACCGAGTTCTCAACATGAGCGACGAAAAATAAAATATAAGGCTGCAGAGTACAGGAGAGTGCTGTTGGAAAATCTTGGGTTTTAGCCATCTTTGAGGAATGTGATATCAATTCGAACAATATTGTACGCAGGTCTCCCCATTTCGTTTTCTTGCTATTTCTGTAGAGTGCGAATGAGATAATTACCTTGATGTCAATATGATATACATGCCTAAATATTAAATTTTGCATGTGAATGTTTAGTTCACAAGAACAGTCATCTTCTGATAAATTGTTGATTTCTTACAATAAAAATCACTTTCTCAAATTTACATAGCATTAATAAGTACCAAGAATATTTTGGAAACTTCTTTCTTACTTTTAGATTTTCGTAATATATAACAAATGATGTTGTTGCTAGTAAATTGTTATAAAAAGCAGAATACACAACATTAAATATAAACTTCAAGACAATTGCGAATCAACCTTAATTGACAGAGTGGACTCAGTAACCCAAGAATATTACTTAGAAACAAAATGTACGTGCGCACAGTTTGATTTTTCTGGTTTACTGCAGTCAAATAACATATCATATATTTTTGTGTCTTTAAATTGTGTTAGTTTGAAGTTCCCTATTCCACAAATATTTACGTGAGGTGACTTTGAAATATATTTTTCTGCAGATGTACTACGCATCTTACACAGAACAAAATGTTTCCTAACATTGCGGAGCAATTTTGTTTTATATAACAATAACTGCTTTTCATAGCCAGGAATAAACTGCACACTTCGATTAACTTGGACACTATCCGCAGTTGCAACGTATCTAAAAGTTTGTTCGACTGAGGAACCCGCAGTTGGTATATCATCATCATGAAATTTTGGCACAATAATAGCGGCATAAGATAGAATAGACTAGTGTTTTGCAACTGGTTTAAAGTGCAACGCGTATTCTTTTGGCCACATTTGTATATTAAATCCATGTGCTTCTATGGAAGCGCTGCCGAAATATGCCGTCACGTTAAGAAGGGCGCCAGGTTAGGCGGTAAAACGTGAAGAGGAATAAAATAAGGCTCGAGGAGATCGGGCTCAAGCAGAAGCAGACTTGAGCTGCTTACTTGAAAAATGTAATGCAATACAATTACAAATTACCGAGCCTCAAATGTAATTGATTACAGTTGCAAAATACGTTCGCGGAAAAGTAACGGTTTGCTTTACTCGATACGTTACAAATTACTTTCACGTTACTTTTTCCGTACACTTATCCAGAAAACAATAGAAACAATTTTGATATTTTTCAAAAGCGTTCTGCAACACTATTTATTTCTTATACGCTTGTATAATGCTATACTCTGATTCGCCTTATGATGTATCGCAGGAAAGGCTACAAGGGCGAGCTCCTTGCTCTGGGGCATATCTCGGCGGCACAAGCTCTCGTGACTTAAGAGCGGCTGCCAACGCTATGAGATCGCGCTTCTAGCCTTTGCTGCGGTACAACATCAGGTGAAACGAAGTATAGTCCTTGTAAAACAAAAATGTTTTAGTTAAGAAAAAGGAGTAGGTGCACTCCGTTCATCTGTAAGCTGAAAAGGCACCGAAAGCTGCAACCACACCCGCCATCCCGCTAGCTTACGGCCTCCGGAAATCATCCCTGGAATTGTGGAGACAAAGCTAGCGGTGCGCATGCTCAAGAGCAGCGTGTACCTCCGCTACGAGATTCGGAGCTAAAGAAGCGATCTACGAAAGCTCCCTTTGAAACGGGTGTTTCGCCTGTTATTCGTAAGAAAAAAAAATCTTGCTTCTAACGTCACAATGTACAGCCAATGGAGAATGCCGGTATCTCAGTTTACCTGATGTGTTTCTGCAGATTGGAGTTTACTGTTCTTGCTGATGACAATGCGTGTTTTTTCGGCAAGCAAAGTATGCCCTGAAATTCTAGGTTTCCCTTCTTCTTAATGCCCTGAATTTTTACCTTATCATTAAGAAATGGTCTTGGAGACGAGCGACAATCTAAAACAGAAAACTCAACCAGTCAGAGAAAAAGTGGCGGTTTCGGGTTATCAATCGTTCATCGGTTCTCACTTTCATACCAATCTTCGTGAAGGCCACGGGAGGGGAGGGCATAGAGAGCGAGAGAAACGGTAGCCATCGGTTTCACAAAACAATAGAGGATCACACAACTTTTACGCGTTTTCTCTCTCTTTCCCTGTCAGCACTCCTTAGATGCCCCCCTCCCCCTTTATGTTGACCGTTGACTGTAAAGGGAGGAGAGGACTCGACCACCTTGCCCAGCTGCAACCATAATTAAAAAAACAAGCAAGCTGGTGGTTATTCATGGAAATAAAACCAGAAAATCAGGAGCACAGAAGGGGACGAACACACGTTGTGCTGTGTTCGTCCCCTTCTGTCTTTGTCGAGTCTCGGGTTTTATTACCATGAATCACCATGCCCAGGCAAGTAAACCTAAAACAATTATCGTCCGCACCCTCGAAGACGATGCTCTTACCCTCGCGCAGGGGCTTTTCAGTCGTGTCTCACGAGTTTGCTAGAACAAAGTAGCGCATATCAAAGACAGCAAATTCGACCTCATCCCGCGAGGCAACTTTGCGCGTTGTGAGCCCGCGAATTCGAGGGGAACGGACCCGCGTTTGATGTCTGGTCAGGTGGCGGGAGACGTCGAAGAAGTTGGAAAGGGTGAAATGGATTAAAAACCAAAAACAAACAAACACGAAGAGCTTTTTCCTGCCCGAGAGAAGATGAAAAACACGATGCAAATATGACGGAGAGCCTACTCGGCGTTTTCTTACTTGGTGTTTGCCTTTCGCATATTTGTGCATGCCTTGCCCGTTTTTCTAGCGGTTCTAGTGATTGGTCATACGAAAAATTGTGTTTTCTTTTTGGCTAGTCTCTCATTCCTTATATTTTTTTATTTTGTTGAACTTGATCTCGTTATGGTGCTGAATGTTCTGCTCGTATTGCTCCAGTTACTGTATTATGCTCCTATTTTTCAAAAGAAATGAGTAATTAAGTAATCCGTTACCAACATTTTGTCACGAAGTTACATTGCAAATTACTTTAAAAAAGTAACGCGGGAATTACAATATTACTTCGAAAAGTAATCGATTACTTCCGAAGTCTGGGAAGTAGACAAATTCGACGGTGCCTCGAGGAAGCTGCATACCTCGGCCGTGACCCGCAGATGCAGACGAATTCGACGGTGCCCCGAGGAAGCAGCATTTTTCGGCCGTGAATCGCAGATGCAAGCCGACTGGACTGTGATTTGGACCCGCAGCCCTCCGTAGGGATATAATTGGTATCAAGACCACGAGCACTGATTCCCAGAGGATTATTTCTGGCCATTACCTGGACCACCTCCAATAGAGCTCGATGATACGTCGGCAGCGACCCCTGGTACAAAGCGACTGGCTCCGTCGAGAAAGCATCATCAAGCATCAAGGGGCACTTGCAACGCAGAACATCAGGCCCAGCGCTTGATATCATCAGCCTGAAGAGGGACGTGAAAATTAAAAAAAACATTTCTAACTGATAATGTGTAAATAAATAGGCAGTACTCATCTTTTCTATTTGCTTATGTCGATGTTTTATATAAATTAATCCATACCATCGACCGTGCACTCTCCTATTTCACTCAGATATTTGGTCTGAACCCCGATAATCTTGGCGAGTCTGCCAGGATCAAACCCCTGAGTGAGAGAGGATTGTTTCACGGGTAAGCAGTTAGCAGCAAATTGTCAGAATGGATTTAGAAAAAAAATGTTGACCATAATTAGTTCTTCGGGCCTGAAGAAAAGGCAAACGATGACTCTCTTTTGGCAGGAGGAAAAACGCGTTAAAGAGGAAAGATTCCAAGCTAGAGACGATGCCAAACTCGAAGCTGAATGAGAACAAGCGACGGCAGAACAAGAACGAGCTTCTTTCGAACGTGAGTGATAGATGATACAATAAAAGTTTCGGCTAGTACAAGCCAAGACTTCAAATGGTCGTTCAGCGCAAAACGAGGAGGGGAGGTACAACCGCGAAGAAGTGCGTGTTAAAAAAATGCCACCTTTTAACGAGAAATGAGACGACCTCGATGCACACTTCCACAGGTCTGAAAGAATCGCAGTAGACAAGGCTGGGCAAACGAGGATTGCGAAACATCCTTGAGCTTTGGTCTAGTAGTAGAAGCACTGACAACGTTTGGTCTTATGCCAGTATCAGATTCGTTAGATTACGAAAATGTCACGATTGCACTACTTCAAAGATTCAGGCTTACGGCTCGGATGGCTTCAGGGAAAAATTCAGGACAAGTAAACCTGAGGAAGCTGAAATTGGGTTACAATCTCACTCGAGACTAAGCAAATATTTCGATGGGTGGCTTGAAATGGCTGAAACTGCGAAGACTTTCGACGCTGTAAGATATAAAATAATAGCCGAATAGTTCCTTAATTCCTGTCATTCCAAGCAAGCCATATAAAAACACGGAAGGTCCATTTTGCACAAGAAATTGCGCGACTAGCAGACCGGGACATAAATGCACAAGGGAAAGACAATCTGTGAAAAAAGAAGGATGCTAGTAGAAGAGAAGATTCCGAGTTCTGCGAAGGCAAATTAATGACTAGCGCTCAAACGAAAGGAGCAATGAGAAGAGCTCCCAAATGCTTCTTATGCAACAAGTCAGGGCATAAAGCTACGGATAGCAGAAGCGGATATCGAAAAGCACAGGCTGGAATTCGTTGTTGAAAATATGAGAAAATGCAGAAACGTGTGGAAAAACAATGGCATGCTTTTTGGACCAAAGAAAGGCATCATTGACGGAACCCAAAGAGGGAAACCTCTACCAGGAGAGGGCAGAAACACAAATTGACGCCGAGCACTGACGACACAGATGGAAAGTATAGTTTCCAAATATTGATTACAGTGGTAGAAGGCCGATTGCTTGGCAGTAAAGTAGCCGTGCTTAGGAGCAGTGGTACAAACATGGAATTAATAAGAAAAAGACTGGTGCACGACAATGAGCTTAGCGGGGAGTCCAAGGAAAGATTCTAATTGATAGGACTGTGAGAATGACGCCTGAAGCCATCATATTTATCGAGATGCACTATTACACAAAACAAGTGAATGCAAAATGTGTTGAGGATACACTGTACAATTTAATATAAGGTAACATATCGGGTGTGATGACAGTAGACTGCCCCGACCCAGAATGGTTAACAAAAACTAATGAGATACCTGGTCATGAAGACACAGTTTTGGGCAAAATAGAGAGCATGCCCGTGTAAATGATAGTAGGTTGCCAGCTGCGAACAACTGCTCTGCGCCAGAGAAAAGAAATGGGGAACACATAGTTACCGAAATATAGAAAATACCCTGCAGTCCTGCGCAAGTTGATACTAGCGTCTCGTTTGCAGTACGAACTAAGAAGGCTAACGAAACGGTAGAGAAAACGTTGCTCCAACTAAAAGCGTTGGTCATAAGGTTGCTCAAGGTATAGGCACAAGAAATAACAAAATACCGAAAAGAGGATGACAGTCTCCAACAATGTTTCGGGAGACTCAATAGAAAGCACAGAAATAAAGATCGGGTGTAACAACCGATTAAACTATGAAAACGAATATGTTGTTACGGAGATGCAATTATGATTCGGGCGACGTGATAAAAGAGCTCATCGTGCCAACAAAGTATCGGGATAACGTATTAGAGTTGTTACATGATGCCCTCATGTCCGGTCATCAAGGTGTGAAGAGCTCAATTGCTCGAGCACCAAAAGACTTCCTTTGGCAAGGGATGCAAAGTAACGTAAACGCTATGACAGATCGCGTGTCGTGTGCCAACGTACGATTCCAAAAGGAACTTTCAAAAGAGCACCAATGATACAAATGCCGATAGTTGAGACCCTTTTCCACAGAGTAGCTATTGATATTATTGAACCGGTGACACCACCGTCATGTAAGGACCGCAGGTATATCCTTACGATGGTCGACATGGCCACCAGATACCCTGATACGGTGTCCCTAAGAATTATTGATACGTCACATATCGCAGAGTGTTTTGCAAAAACGTTCTCCAGTCACAGAATACCCAAAGAGATCTTCAGATACCGAGGGTCTAATTTCACTTCGGACCTGAAAGAAGAAAATCAGTCGCTAATCATCATTCAGACAGTTCTTTACCACGCCATATCATTTCGCGTGCATCTGACTTGTGAAGCGATTTAATGGTTATCAAGCAGATGCTCAGGAGGATATCTCAGGAGCGGCCCACCGACTGGTATCGGTATATTTCAGTACTGCTTTTTGCTTACAGTGTGGTATCCCAGGCTACCTTGAGGTTCGCACCATTTGAGACGTTATACGGGCGAAATGTAATAGGCCCCTTGACTATACTAAACAAGTTGTTGTGAAATGAAAGTTTGAAAGAAGAGTTAAAACATCGTATAAGTGTGGGTTGGAACTGAAGAACAAGCTAAAGTAGACGTGCGAAGTAGCGCACGAGAGCGTAGGAGAAGCTATAACAAAACAAAAAGGTACTACGATCACAAGCGCCAGACAAGAAGATTCGAACCAGGAGACCTAGTGCTCATTCTGCTGCCAAGCGATCTCAACAGTTTGGCCATGCAATGGAAAGGCTCATACCTGGTTACCAGGCGGAAAGGAGAGGTGAGCTACGAATTATTCGTCCGTGAAAGAAAAAAAAAAAAAGCGTTCTACGTAAACATGTTGCAGAGATACGTAGATCGCTCACTCAAGAAAGAAAGTTGCGCTGTAATAGTTGATGTATACACTTCGGATGATCTAGGAGATATCAGGACACCAAGTCAAAGCAGGCAACATGGAGCACAGAACGTGATTATTAACCCTAAACTAAGTCAAATACAAAAACAAAACTTGTTTCACGGGATATTACAATATAAAGATATATTCTCTGACTTACCTAGCCGAACGGACGTTCTGCAATGTACTTTACGACTGACCACTAAAAAGCCTGTGTGCGTCACACAGTATCCTCTTCCGTTTTAAAATCATGACCAGGCAGAAGAAGTGACAGGAAATGCTGAAATTAGGCGTCACTGAGCGGTCGACTTCAGCTTACAATTCCCCTCTCGTAATGGTGAAAAAGCCCAACGGATCCATAGCCTTTGTGTTCCTTTCAGAAGCTTAATGCGGTAGGGATTAATGACGATAAACCAATACCGAGTGCTGACATGGTATTCACCAATGTGGGATAAAATAAAGTAATTTTCAAAACTAGACATAGCGAAAGGGTACGGGTAGATACCCGTGGAAGAATCATAAAAAGAAACAACTGCCTTTTTCACACCTAACGGTCTGTATCAATTCAAATTCATGCCTCTTGGGTTAAACACGCCAGCTGCCTTTTTCACAAAGTTAATAAGACATGCCCTTGGAGGTGTCTCTAAAGTATACCATTATATTGATGGAATATTAGTAGCCACAGATTCATTAAAGAGCGCCCCCAACGCTAAAGGAGGTAATCGCACGTCTCAGAAGAAACCAGCTCACGGCAAAACCAAACAAATGGGAGCTGGATCTAGATTTCATAACATTCATCGGCCATAGGCTTGGTATGGTATGCACTTTTGTCTGTTTTCTTCCTCGTCCTTGTATATTGTTTGCGCTTCTTTGAGTGATCATGAACCAACTGGCCCGAATTGCTACCTTAATTCATATCGGCCTACTCGGAAGTAGCAGCACCGCTGACCGAGCTCACAAAAAAGGAGTGAGTAATGTTTTCATGTGGACTGCAGCACACTATGCCAGTTTTGAAGAACTGAAGAAGTTGCCAGAACCACAAATTATGTTGGCGCCTGATCGGTTAAAATAGTTCGTTTTGCGGACACACGCACTGACACGGCAGTAGGAGCAGTGTACTGCAGGAACATGAAGCTATGCTCCATCCTGTATTAGAAGCTAGTCGTAAGCTAAGTGCATGCGAGAGAAGCTTCGAAGCCATAAAACGGGAGTGCTTTGCGCTAGTATGGGCAGTAGGTGAATACGCCGTGTATCATTATGGAAAAGAGTTTGTTGTCGAAACTGACCCCGAGCCCTGATATTATTTGAACAAGGTGAAGTTAAACAACTCTAGGGTGATGACATGGAGTCTGACATTACACGATATTGCATTCCACGTAAAATACATTAAATGAAAGGGTAATATTGGGGCGGATTATCTGAGCAGGGTATAGTTAGGCATAAAGGGCAAATCAAGAGTAGGGATACAGCAACAAATAAAAGTGGTTGCATTTTGTCAAGTGAAATATTGGCTTAAGGCTTTCGCTGCCTCAGCGATTGTTTAGTTTGTCTTTGTTACGCGGCAGCGAAGATAAGTGGTGTTATTTTGTGTGTGTGTGTAAGTCAACTTGTGTGTCGACGCACTGACAACAGGTGGACATCCGCGTAACCCGAAGGAATAAGACTTTTGATAAACTAAATACTAAAGAATAGGTTATTGTCACGCTACGAGGTGAAAAAGAAACAAGGAGAAAAAGAAGGGTGCCACGTTATGCGGTAAAATGTGAAGGGGAAGAAAAGAAGTGGCTCGAGAAGATCGGGCTCCGAGCGTGGAGATTAATTCGACGGTGCCCCGAGAAAGCTGCATTACTCGGCCGTGAACCGCAGATGCAAGCCGACTCGACCGTGACTCGGACCAGCAGCCCTCCACAGGGTATCAAGGCGACGAACCCTGGTAGCCACCGGTTGATTTCTGGTGTTCACCTGGATCACCTCCAACAGAGCTCAAAGATACCTCCGCAGTGACCCCTGGTACAAAGCGACCGGCTCCGCCGAGAGATCATCATCAAGTATCAACGGGCACTTGTATCGCAGATCACCAGGCACAGCGCTTGATGCCGTCAGCATATCTAACTGTACATGTGTAAATACCTAGGAATTATTCATATTTTCTACTTACGTATATCGCTGTTTTGTATAAATTGATTTATACCGTCAACTGTGCACTCCTATTTCACTCAGACGGTCGACCTGAGCCACGACACCTACTAAGAGGTGGCTCAAGCATAATATGTACCAAATTTGTTGGCATACTGTTTCAATATGTTGCCTCTCAGCTACCGCAATATACTAGTCCTAGCTCATATTTCAAAAGGGTATGTGGATGTATTGAGTGATACTGAAAGTTCTGTTCCAGTACTTTATCTGATAAAAAAACAGTTATTTTTGTAATAGTGTTTTTTCCTAATTTACTTCCGAACTGCAAGACAAATATATGTACTTATTTTTCTATCTATGCAGGAAACACAATGATGAAACAACCAATACTATGCGTATATGCTATTTGGTTAAACAATTCTACCCAGCCAACAGATCCCGGAATTTGTGACTACACCTTCCTGGACGCACTCTACTTGACTAAAAATGAGGCAACGTTATTAGATCCTACGTCAGAAGGCATGCGATGGTTCAAAGGACTGTTGGCAGTGCATGCTAGCAGCAGGACTGAATTTGGACTTTTCATAGAGTACAGGTAAGTTTACAAGGCTATTTTTTTCTATTTCTGAGACTCAAATAACAACTTTCAAACTTCTATGAAGTACGACTCCGCAATTCCCGTACTATTAAAATAAGGTATACTTAACCTGTACAGCGAGGCACGTAAATCAGTTTCTATACTTAAAGCACAACGCACATAGATCATTTTAATGAACCAATTCTGCACGCTGCCATCGTTGGGTAGTGCGCTGTGGAGTGTGCTCCGAGCATACGGAATGCATTTCCTATTACGAAATAAAGACGCCGCGCATGGTTTCACATTATGATTAGAGCATCATTTCGTCCAATCCTTCCTGTAGTCCTTCGTTTTTGGCGCTTTTTAAATCTAACATGGACCAACTCGGCCAACTACAAAATATTTTACAAATACGTTCATACCCCAGGCACGCAGCATTTTTTGCCTACGTTATTCACTGTGGAATGTTGTACTGAATAGACCGATCTCACTAAGTGTTCCATACATGTGTGAGGCTGGCATAAGTGTAGTTCGTAGGAGACAGGCGCCAGTGCCCGAGTCAGCTCGAGCCGCCTCGTGTTCTTATTGCGCAAGCCCCAGCGGGTTTGTCGCTCGAGCGAAAAGATACCAAGGCGTTAGTTAGGGTGAATGTACTGGGAGTTTCCGACAAATGAGAACCGCGTTTTCCGGCTCGGATACATAAACTATGCATCGGAAAATGCTCAAACTGCACGAGAACGTGACGCTTGCAGTTGGCATAGGACGTGAACGTTTGACATGACACTACATCAATAAAACAATATTTGAGAAACAAAAATTCTCCATGACTCAACATTCACATAAGCATAATATTATCAATACAATAAACGACATTCTGGGCCAAACAAGCATTCCGCTAGCAATCCAGACTGGGTTTTATGAACCGGCCGGTGATTTGTCTGTGGTTCAGACTGTTGTACAAGGGGCTGTCCAAACCGCCGTGCGAGGAACGGTCGCGGGCATGCCTAACCTGCTTCGTCCCGCAACCCAGTGCACGCACCACCTAAGACCACCTGCAGAGGCCGGTAAGCTCTGTACCACTGTTCAACCCCGTCACAAATTCGATGCAGACAGTTGAACACTGGACGAGGAAAATTCACTAACTATCGGCGATATACTCGTGGACCGAAATACAGACGGCGTGTTTTGCGCTAACGAAGCCAGAAGGATTCACCAAAACGTGGTACGACGGCCTCGTCAGTGTCCGGCGTTCGTGGCTTGAATGGAAGCTGGAGCTGAAAAAGGCGTTTCTAACGGTCGTAAACCTACAGCGCCAACAACAGGAATTGGAAGCGAGGCGAAAAGTGCTGAACATAACCGTCGAACAGTGTTTCCGCAGAAACACAGCCTAGCGCGTCTTTGCCAACTTCCGGAAGATCATATTATAGACTCTGTCATTACAGGCCTCAGTGATGAAGCGCTCGTTCGGAGCCTCAGCGTTGTCAACTTTTCTACACCAGAGGATCTGCTGGATTGACTCAAACGTTTGCAGGACCGACTCACCGCCGCCAGGAAGCGTCCCACCGATCTGATATGGCAATCTGTTCGAGGGCGAGAAATAACGTTTCGCCCAGCGCCCGAAATGCCCACAGACTCCCGAAACGAAAACCGCCATTCAACTCTAATGGTGAACCGCGATGTTTCAACTGTGACGAATACGGACATATGTCTGTAAACTGAAGTAAACCAAAAAAGCGAGAACACTGCAGCAAATGTAACCGAACACGATATAAAACAGCTGACTGCAGAACAAGTGGCAGTGGAAGTGTGTCGTTGGAAATCATCACATCGAAAACAAAGAACAAGTAAATGCGCAAAACGAAAAGTACTTTCAAGCAGCGGCAAATTGAGGAACTCTACTGCTACCAGCGGCTCAGGTCAAGGCTACTTGGGTCACCAATGCCACGTGAAGAAGAAGGGCAATCCAGGTACGCCTTACGTCATGTCTTATGACAACCCTCACGAGTCTGAACATCAGACCACACAGAGGAAATTGGCGAGCACCACCGAACAAGCAGAGAGGAGGCAAGGGCAGCCGCAAACGGGTGCACAGCGAAGACGCGTCGGCAAGAAGACAACCAAGGAAAAGCCCGCACCTCAATGCGAATCACCAGCCCCAAAACAACGACGGCGGCTACGACAACATGCCTTCCGTGAGCAACGGCGGAGGCTCGAGAAAGAAAAAAAAAGACAAGAAGTTGCACTTGCAGCGGAAAATCGTTGCGACTTTCTGATGACACCTACCGCATTGATGATATACCTGGGCACAAACGGACGCAACTTTTCTACACGTCAACAGCTTCTGTCGGCAAGCTTAAACGACTCAACACATTCGATGTTGACATTGAAGAAACATGAAATGAGGACACTTGAATTTTAGGATGGCCGAGTGTTAGCGCTGTCGCAAAAGAAGACAACTGACCCGAAGCTCGCGACACCCCCGCGTGGCGCACTGTTCTTTTTGCTTGGAAGGCGTACCCGCCAGACGTCTCTTATGCGCCCCTCTTAAATCTTCACTGGTCCCCGTATCCCATGTCGAGGCCCTAAGACATGTATTTCACTGAAAAACAAAAACACTCTTCAGCAAGAAAGAAAACATTATATTTTTTGCTGACGATTGTTTTTTACTGATATATACCTCACAATCTCCTTCAATGTCGGTTTTTTAATTGACGATATTAGGCTTAGGTAAATGTCGGTTTATAGAGAAATAGTTTTTTCTAAATTACCTTTTTTCCCCTAGGTAACGTTATGTTTTCAAACTTTCTTGTTCTATCCAATCCACTAGCGTCCGATTCTTACAGAGTTTGAGCATTGTGATACGCATATTTTATTTCCCCCACTCGAAAACAACAACAGGGTTCTCATTCCTCGGGACCTCAATGTATTTTTCTTTGCCTTTTCTGTGGGTTGACTTTTGTGTGGGTTGACCCTCACTAATGTTGAACTGCAACACATGACTCAAAGATGCCACGTATCAACAAAACCACCGTTAGTGAAGCTCGATTCTACCATTTTGTTTTCGCAATTCAGGCCCAACGCTTTAGGTCGAATAAAAGAAAAGCGGAAGCGAAGCCTAATTCTTGCATTTACTTTGAACACAGATAAAAAAGCCAGGTAATGACCTGAGCAAGCAACTATGCAGTAAAGTCTAACTCTTGCATAAGTTAGCCTCAGAAGTGTGGAAATACACAAATGAGGATACCATAAAAAAAAAAAAACATTATGACTCAATCACTTTTTTTTATGGCCGTAAATTGTTAGGCGCAAGTATTCGCCGAAAGAACAGCGCACATTGGGAGATATTCTTCCGAGTTCCGAGACTTAAAAGCATGGTTTAATTACCACACAACTAAAATTACAAATCATAAAGGGAACGCAACTAAACACGAGGAAGACCACGAAAGCATTGCCGTGTTTTTTCTCTCGTTTTTTTTCTTGTGCGTATTTCCGCTTTTTTCAATGTTTGTTTGTTTGTTTGTTCATTTGTTCATTTGTTCTACGGTTCTTTGTCGTTTGAAAAAAAAAAAAGACGGTCTGCGGTGTTCTGCCATTTAAGCGAGAACGTGCAAACGGCCATAGGAGCGTGAAGACACACTGAACTTTGGATGATCCGGACCGCTTGGCGGTTCTCCCGTGTACATGTTTTAAAAATACAAATAAATATTACAACAACAAGTGTGCGTGAGTTAGTAATAATAGCATTCTTTATTTCCAAACATGAATGTGTATGATGGAATTTGGGGAAGAACATAAAAGAAAAATCAGCACAGGTAGATTATAATTTCTTAGGTGTGGAAATGCGAAAGCATTGCAGTCCCTTTGATGAAATGATTTCGATTTATGTTTTAGACATGCATTCAAGTTCTTTCTGCTGATTCGGTGTGTGACGCGCGGAAGGCAGCGCGCTCATTTTATGCACTCAGGATGTAGCGCCACCTCCTCCCCATTGCCTGCGCCGTCACGCGCCCAATGACTCAGGCACAAGGCAACACCTTTAGGCAACCAAATGGCTCCGACGTGACGTGTGCAATGACTCAAGCACTCGGCACACCTTTAGTCATCCTAGAACTATGGAGCCTCTGTGGCTTCGGGAAGCGTGCCCGTCTCGCACCCGGGAGACCCGGGTTCAATTCCCACCCTGACCGAAATGTGCCAAAGTTTTCTTTCTAAAGCCATTAATTCATTTTGTCTACAGAAACCTCCCTGAAAAATTCGACCTCAATCAGAACATTATTATACGTATTTTGCTATTTGCGCCGTCGGTCATTTTAGGTACCATCGCTTCGTCACGCCACCGACGACGCCGGCCTCCACCGTGATGGGGCTACTAATGTTTTCACATTAAAAAGTCTTCTGACGAGGCCATCAGCCCCTTTTACAGCAGTCAACGGTGAGCAGGACCAATGTGTTTACAAAAAGCAATTATACAAGAAATATTCAAATTTGCACTAGCTAAGCATTGTAAACTCAATAAATTATTATCAAGGTCATCAAACTTTCAATTGGAAATTATTCACGTCGACATTTTTGAGCTCACATTCATTCACAAACGAAGGTCAGCCTTTAATGTGAAATTCTCCATTTCTGTTGCATTCAAAGAGAAATATATATATTAAAGATACACGACAGACATTGGCATATTTTCCTCAAAATCAAATTATAAATATAATTAATTATTATACAAAAAATACCAAAAGCACAATAAAAAATACAGACTTTGAAATCTGCCACCCACTCGCGGAACAGTTTTTAAGTTTAGTTCACTGGGGCTCAAAATACGTTTTTACTCTTTTCTTGAACATGCGGATTCTTCGACTTTCGAGTACTATTTCAACAATATTGGGGTGGTTAGATATAAGGTCAGATAATTGGTAATCAAGTTTATTCAAACTATCATCAAAATGATCAGTTATATAGAGCGCCTCTTTGAACACCCGTCTTGATAAAAAATTCGGCGATTGTTTGTTTTATCATAAATCAAAATGCAGTCAAGGACGAGCGCAAACACGCATACTAAAAGCGCACGGCCATGGTGTATGGTTGGTGCTCGATTGATTTAACCGGTGACAACAAACGCACTAAAAGACGGCAATCTTTGTGACGTAGCTTTTTTGGCTCTGCTTGATTGGCCTCATTGACGTGTTATGTCGGCTGCGCTCTGACTTACAGCGAAATGAATTTAAACGTTTATGTCTTGCAAAAGCTCTTTCGTTCACGAAATGCTGAAAAGGCATGTCTTATATGTATTCTTTATTTCTTTGAAAACATTCTTCACTGATTCATTGAATATGTTTTTTTAATTCTTGAATAGTTAAAATGATAGCTACTGGCTCGTGAGCCTCATACGAAATCGCTTTGCCAAACCTGAAGCGAGGAACAAAGCTAGTATCAAAGAACAAAATTTGCAAACTTGGCATTCTCGCTCGGGTAGATGAGTTAGCTGGGCTCCGCTTCCGGGCGAACTGGGCACTGCTAGCATCACTGGCATGTTTGCTGGCAGATGTTTCAGTGAGAGAACGCGCTGAGCGCTGAACGTGCACAGACCGGCAGCAGAAAGGAGGAAATAAAGATCAGAGGAGGAACATCAGTGCCACGAGAAAGTTTTCTGGCCACAAGGATGAGTGACCCCACCTAGTGGTCGAGCTAATGGCTTGTTCAAGATGGCCGCCGTGGGACCGCCACCTTAAAGCAAGCGTGCACTGGGCAAAACATTAAAAAAATTGGCAGCAGCAACTAGAACAGTAATAAAATAAATTTGAGTCGCATGTATTGGCGTGAAACAGTCTACCCCAAAGCAGTATGACTTCATGCGTATTCGCGTCAAAAAAAATTAGAAGTTACCTCAGAGTTAAAATGCATGACGGCCAAGTTCTTTGTCCACGTTAGGGAATCAGACGTCAGAAAATAATATATTTTTCAGTCGTGGAGTAATTTATTCCCGCATTGGACAGTGTCCAACTTCAGCAGGCGAAGACTCGCTCGGTGCTTTCTCGCCCCAATTACTGCGTTCTTTGCGTCCGTGTGAATCTTGGTTTCCACATCCTGATTGATGTG
Organism: Ixodes ricinus; assembly: GCA_037355805.1. Taxonomy (NCBI): domain Eukaryota; kingdom Metazoa; phylum Arthropoda; class Arachnida; order Ixodida; family Ixodidae; genus Ixodes; species Ixodes ricinus. The sequence goes on along the minus strand of JAZHYW010010626.1, from coordinate 26,341 downwards.
TTTAATAAACGAGTCTCGAGTCTGCTTGTAACTCGTCAAATGCGTGCTGCTGCTCCTCGGCCCGTTCTAACTTCTCGGCGTCCTTCGTGAGTTTTGTGAGCAGTGCGAAAATACTTGCAAAATTAGGAACGAAGCGCCTTCGCAAGGCCTTCTTGCTTGTGGGCGCTGAAGAGTGCCGCGATTGCTACACGTCTTTTCTAGGTCTGAGCTAACTCCATCGTTGCTAACCACGTGGGCTAGGAACTTCAGCTCGTCGAAGGCAAAGGAAGGCTTCGGTGGCTTGAGCGTGCGTCCGCTCGTCTATATGGCTTGGAGAATAACTCCGTCGCAAGTGCATTCAAACTTACTTGAAAGCACTACGACATCGTCAAAGAAGACAAGACCACCCTGCCATTTCGGTTCTGCCAATGCGATGTCCATGACACGCTGAAGAATTTCCGGTGCCGTGCATAGTCCAATGGGCATCACCTTGAACTCCTGCAGTCAATCCGGCGTTACGAAGGCTGTATTCTGTAGGCTACGTTCGCAGACTTGATCTGCAGGTAGCCGTTTTTCAGGTCCATCGATGAAAAATATCCAGAGTTGTGCAGCTGGTCGAGCGTGTCGACTATTCGGGGAGTGGATGGGCCCTTTTTCTTCGCCACCATGTTCACCTGCGGTAGTGCGCGCAGAACCTTAGCGTTCCGTTCTTCTTAGTCAACAAGACTGGAGAGGCACAAGAACCGCTTGAAAGCTGATTATGTAGTCGTCCAGCATTTCTCGCACTTGCTGCTGGATGACATCTCTAACTATTACAGAGACTCTGTACGGAGATCTATGCACAGTGGCCACGCAGTCCTCGTTAACTGTTTCGCAATGGCGATTAGGCGCACCTTCGACGACGTAAAAGCAGTCGCTGTATTCAGCGAACCGCTTAATCAGCGGCCGTCGTTTCGGCACCGGAAACTTGCGGTCAATGTTGAGCAGCTCTGGCGACGTACTCTCTTGCTGAGGAGGGGAGGATTCTCCACAAATCTCGGTGATTTCGGCGTAGTTTCGCAGTTCTTCGACGTGGCCAACAGCGCCACCTTTAGCTACGTGTTGCTGTTCTGGTTGGCAGTTCGTCAGGATAACCACGGTGCGACCATCCTGAAGCGCAGTTACCCCCCCCCCACCCCCTTGCGACGGCTATTCTACTTCCCAGGAGCAACTGTGTAATGCCTTTCAGAACAACTTCACCGAAGCAAAGTGCATCGGTCGTGACGGGTACATCAACACTCGATCGCGGCGGCAGTTTTACGTCGTCGGCATTTTCTCGGACGGCGGCTGACTTTGTTCGTGCTTCCTCTGGAGGCGGAACAGCTGTCTTTAGCGTCAATCTCTTTTCTACATGATCGATGACGGCGCGGCCTCCACACAGAAAGTCCATGCCGAGAATGACGTTTCTGGCGCAGTCTTGTATAACGACGAAATTCACAAGACACGTCTCGCGGTGAATCTCGACTCGGGCTGTGCACCTTACGAGTGGCGTAATAAGATAGTCCTCCGGCTGATCGAATGTATGCTGGCCCCTTAGAGGAATCGTAACTTTCTGCGGGGGTCAAAAGAACCTCCCACTCAAGACTGAAAATTCTGTTCAGGTGAGCACGAGCGCCGATGCTTTCTGGCCACCAATGGAAACGCACAGTTTGTTGGGCACTATTGCAGGAGCGTCGTTGCGATGCGTGGCGTCGGAAAAGAGGAAGCGCTATAGCGTTCTTGGGGTCAGTTTACTTTGATTGTCTTCGGCAATGCTACCTCCAGGCATTGCCGTACTTAGTTTTCCCGGCGGCGGAGGGGGACACGCTTTCTAGTTGAGACCGACGAAGGGCGATGTCGCGACGTCATGCGTATGGTGAGCGGAATCCCCGAGAAGAACTCTTTACCGAAGATGGCTGACGGCGCAGGTACTCTTCGATGTCCCTTAGTCGTTCTCCCAAACGAGGTTGAAGGTCGTTTGGTGCAAATTCTTGAAGGCCAAGCTGGCTGGAAGCACACCGGGCGTCCATCAGCTGTGCGCCACACGTCGGTCTGTTGAAGTTCACGCTGGTTTTCTACGAGAAGCGTACTGCGGTGCAGTGACTTCCCGCCGAGGTGCAGCTGAGTACCGCCGGGTGAATGGAGGCTGCGGACGATAAGCAAATTAGTCCTTGGTGAAATCCGGTGGTTCCGGTGCGGCGTCGGCGAGAACGTCTGCATTTAGGCTCGTGATGGACATCCTCTAAAAAAAATGTCGGTAATCGTAGAGCCAAGGTGGAAGTTCGGCGGCAGGTAACAGCTTCTTCGGTTCTTTACTGAAGATGTCCCTGATGATTTTGCGGATCCGGGCCATATTGGGGCTGATGGCTAGACGGCGTGGGTGCCGCGGCTTTAGGAAGTCGATGGTAATCGGCGGGTTGCGCTTGCAGGGCCCGTTCAATGTTGGTTGCCTCCATCACAAACGTTTTGACAGTGGTAGGGGGACATCGCACAAGGCCTCCGAAGATGTTCTCTTGGACACCGCGCATGAGGATTCGCACGGTCCTTGCTTCGGGGGCTGGAACATCAGCCGGTTGCTCTGTCAAGAAACTTCCTCGACAAAGCTGACGACACTTTCGTTTGGGACGAAGCTTTTCAGCACGTTCCGTTTGCTTCTGGCTTGCGAAGGAGCGTCAGAGATCTTCCTTGAGATTTTCACACAACCTGATAAAGGCCTCGTGGTTCGTGTAGCAGTGCCCGAACCGTTCCTTCTGGAGAAAAGTGCACGTTTTGAAACTTCAAAAAGACGTCTATCGATTGTGTCAGGAAACTCGCTCGAACTGATTAATTGAGTCCTCGATGTCCTCGTAGACTTCGCCATGGGAGAGAAAGGCGTACGGGGTGCAACGGGCGTAACGAGAATGAATGGGGCGGTCGAAGCCGGAGGTGTCAACGTCTTGCTCTTTTTCGGCTTCTCCGGTAGAAGTTCAAATTTGGACGGTTGGTGTTTTGTGCGGCGGCTTCCTCGGCTCTCGGTTGTCTCGACGTACAGTATTTTTGTGCGTCGCACTTCGCTTGCGCTGCAAGGCGTCGTAGGGGAATGCTTCTTGGGCAGCGTTACCCCAAACCTCCACCGAATATCTCACGAATGACGTAGTAACGACCAAAAATAACGCAAGAAACTGTAACATTTAATCTGGCAAACTTGTGCCCAACCAAAAAAAGTGAAAGCCGTTTACAACCGTCCCTGTAACGCCGAATTAGGAGCGCAGCTCTTGAGCGCAGGAGCGAAGGCACACGCGGAGGTCACGTGACCTCTGGAGGGGGGTCACAGTGGCCTGGGGGTCAACGTGACCTGCGAAGAGGACGCGTTGAATTTGTCCCCGCTAAATTTGGCGGTGCAAAATTTTCCGCTAGAATTAGCGGGGAAACTTTGTCCGCTAAATTTAGCTGGGAAAATTTTCCGGCCAGATTTAGCGGAAACAATTGTCCGCTAGATTTCAGCGGGGAAGATTTCCCGCTAGATTTAGCGTCGAATAATTTTCCGCTTAGATTTAGCGAGGAAAATTACCCATCGATGCACCGCGCGGTTACGCCGACGCCGACGGCGACGGCGACGCCGCTCAAGCCGGAAACGGGCGCCCTAAGAGCTACGCTGCTAAAGAAATAAACACAAAACAACCGTGCGTTCCGGCTTCGAAGTCGAGCGTAGCAGAAGTTTCGAACGCAAGAGCGAGACTAAACGCGGAGCGCCACGCGGAGCACCTTGATTACGCGTTCGGCTGGCTAAAAATGTCGTACCTCGAGCAGACGACGATGTTCTCAAACTTACAAAAAAAATAGCGTTCGCTATTGGGAATTGCTATCTGTGGCGTCCGCAGAAGCCAAGCACGGTAACGCTTCGGCCACGCATGAGCACGCTCTCCGACGCTCGTCGCATAACATTAGACACCAATATAAAAACAAAAATCATGTCATAATATTAGATACTACACTCTAAAAGAGCCCGTGCGTTTACTTTCCCGCACATCACTCGGAACGCCAATAACTGCAACTTACGGAGGCAGCTCAGTCAATGCCGAAGCCGAAACATATTTTTGACTAGAAAACGTAGTCTCAGTTGTGACATTAAGCGATGCAAGCGTAACGTTTTGCATTGCTCAATGTCACAACTCAGACTGATTTTTTGGTCTAAACATATGTTTCGGCATCGTCATTCACTGAGCTGCCTCCGTAAGTTGCTATGATTGACTCTCCGAGTGTTGTGCGTGAATGTAGACGCACGGTTTTTTATAAAGTGCATTATCTGAAATTGTGGCGTATCATAAGCAATATCGACCATCTTGGCCTATCAATACACACCAATATTGGAAATGCTATAATATTAAAGGGATCCAATATTGGATATAATGGCGCAATATTGGTTAGAAATATCTATATTTAATCGAATAAATTGAAATAAATATATCTCAATATAATCGAAGTGATATCGATCTGTTACCTGGTTTTGTGATTTGAGCCGTTACTGTCACCAAGGTTCTAGGTGCGAAACTTTTGCATGGGTAACAATTTGGTTTTCGGAATCGCCCACTCGTTATGAGGAACTTCAAGTGTCTCAAAGTCGAGAATACACGAGTATTTTTGAACACATAATGAGCATCACTTTTTGGTAGAGAGCTGAACACTAAAGGTCTGATGTGAATATTTTTATTGTGGTCTATTTCATCTCGATAAATGTTCCTGGAGCTAAATATATTGGTTGCATAAGCTTCAACTTTGAGAAAACTAGTGGGTTATTACACGTATTTTTATCACTTGTTGTCATCGTCTTTAACATTATTTGCGCTCGATTCAGGTGTAACACCGCGTTCTTCTGCTTTTCAGCACAAAAATTAGTTACAGTCGATTATCGTGGCCAAAACTGGGGCGTAATGATGTATTATATTAAGTAATTTACTCCATGGATGCTGGCTAAAGCTTCGTCTCTGACCCATCAACTCTAATCTTGTTACAAACGCGCAAGTCTTGCTTAATGAGTGTTGATATATATAAATGCCACATAAACTGAAAACAGAAGATGATATTTTGTTTTGCTTCATTGACTCCTAAGCCTTCTTTGATTTTTAATTTGACTTTACGCTGTTCCGAGGCAATTGAGTAAGTCGTTCAAATAATGGTTTTCATCAAATAGAACTGCGTTTTGGCCATGCCAGAGGGTATACTGGAATTTCATTTACATCGAATGAAGTAAAATGATTGTATAATTAGTTCGTTTTCCTGAATACGAGAGCGGCTTGTGCACCACGTTGTGCCACGAGTGGCGTGCGGTGATTGGCCGATCAGAAAACGCGAATAATTGAAAATATCGCATAATATGCCCCTAAGGCATATTATGCGATATTGTACGTTGAAGGCGCAGTGTTCTTTGAATCGAACCGCTACTCGGCTATAGGCCAATGAACGGCTTACAAAGAAGCCTGCGTTTATCCAGACAAAGTGTGGGCACTGCGCGTGCTCAAAAATCCAATTCGCATGAGATGAAGCGTCTGCACATGAGCAGGGCCGACAGCAACGGTACCACCGCGAGGTCACGTCAGATCTGCGTGTTGGTCTCGACGCTAGTCACATTTAGGGAGCTTGCGTAGTTTGTTTCCGCTGCCCCGCAACGCTCTCCGCCACCCTATACGATACCCGGAACTCTGCAGTCAAGGCCATCTGCGCGCAAACGCAGTAGCAGCTTATTCGTTGCGGAGGGCTTAGCGGAGCGAGAAACGCGGTCTACGAAAACTCGCTATTGTGTTATTGATAGATTTTTGTAATTGCGTATCAGAGAAAATGCAAGCACCGTGCGTTTGCCGTAGCGTTGCGTGCTACGCGTTGTGCTTGTGTGTAGAGGCCAAGCGCCTGTCCAAGACCGCAGTTCGGGCTCAGCGCACGCGGGGTGTAGGACACGCGACGCTAACCCAAACAGAGGAATGCGTGCGTTCGCTCCAGTACGCAACAGGAAAACTCATTGATATCACCGCACAACCTGAGAATACGCGCGGCTCAACCAAGAGACATATGACTGCGTACTAACGCTCCATTTAACTTGCTGGGATCAAGAAACGCCGCAGGCGAAGAAATAATTATTGTACATTTTAGAGATACCCCAATGTAATGATAGCAATACCTTATATTAGGGTGAGGGGGATATGCCGCCGTTTTCGAGTCGCCATTCTCCACTTTTAAGGCGCTCCATGCTGACGTCCATATTCGACATGAAAAGCAATCTTACTATAGCTTGACAGAAAAATCTAGCCATATGGCATCCTCTTACTGCCACCCTCTTCCTTCCGCTGCACTGCAACCGTTTTTTTCGCTGTCTTGGTTTTTTCGGACCTAGAGAGCGCCGGACAACAATGTCAACAGCGCCTTTTAAATTCTCCACCATGGTTTTGGTTGCGCAGGGCGTGCGATCCTTCTCCTTTGGCGTTCTCATATGTCGAAAATTCAAAATTACCATTTCTCGGTGTGGCTGAAAAATTCAAGAGCATTTTTAAGACCATCCTGTAATGACTGACGGTAAACGAGTCTGCGTGAAGAAGCATTGAGTTTATTGGGTTATTCGTGGCTGCTTATATAGCGTGCACGACGTGAACGCCTGTTGTATGTAAAAAATTGCTGCTGATCATAGTAGGGTTTAATCCTGTTAGATGCCGATGATCACATCCCTTCGCCCTAAGTTGTTGTCAATGCCGTACCACTGCACCGGTCTTCTCTCTCGGCTCGATCGAACCAGCGGTGGCTAACTTGACTGCGATGCATCTTCCGGTGGAGCCTCATCTGGTCAAGGCTGCGCTAACGGAGACTGCTCTAGATAGCTTGGCTGTGTAGTGGTACCCGGCAGCTTGAAGGAGTTGCTCATCCCTGGCCTCGTGTCATGGGATGTTGTCACCTATGCCTTCCGCATGTGGCTTGCGTGACGCCGATGTGTCGCGCCATCAGAAGTCTGCACTTTGTACATCAATTGTCCCACGCGTTTCAGGACTCGGGTTTATATCCACCTAGCCCCCACGTAGAAATTTCACGCATACACAACATCCCCACGCACAAACGTCCTCTTTGGTTCACGCAACGTACAACTGGAATCCACTTGGGTGTCGGGTTGAAGCCTGTCCATTGGAGAGCGTAGCTTCCGCCCGAACGTCAGCCGCGCCGGGGTTTTCCTTTAACAGCATCAGGGTTGGGCAGAAATACTCAAAAATGTATTTGGAAATACAAATACTGGGATACATTAAAATAGTAGCTAAAATACTGATACTGAAATATATCTGTAAAAGTGTATCGCGATACGTATCGGAAATACATTTTAAATAGAGGCAAAAAGTATTTGGAAATACAAATACAGGAATACATTTTAGGGAGGGCAGAAATAGAAATACAGAAATACTGATACTGGAATACAATTTTCAAATTTGTTTGAGACGCCAAATGAGATGAAGCTTGAAGTTGGAAGTGGAAGTTTTTGATCCTGAAATTACTTTCCCGTAGGCTTGGCACTTTGCCTTGAAGGTAGTGATTTCGGACGACGAAGAGTCTTCAAAGGGTTACAAAAACGTTCCATCAAGGACTGACCGCGGTCCCTTCCCTGACATCCTGTCTGTGTGACGAGGGATGCGAAAAGACTTTGACCTCTAAATAAATTCTATGTCATCCTAAATCCCATCAAAACGTCACCACGCCCCTGTCAACGTTTATCACATGATGTCACGGTGGAATGAACTGGTATTCTTTATCTGTAGGTGTGCCCTTGAACATGAAACTTTACCACGCTGGTGTATGAAAGGACAATACGTACTTTCGTTGTAGGTCACCTCGTTGAAGATCGTGCAGGCAGTGTCATTTGGAATTTTCGAGAATAGTGGACCACCTAAGCATCCTAAACACATGTCTTATCTTCTGTTACGGTTGAAGAAACGATACGGTGGCATGCCTGTTGTGAAGGTCCTTCCTGCCGAACCTCCGCCACCGACACATGGATAGTCAGTCCTCAAGTTTCGTCTTGCATACTCCAAATAGAGACCTCGTGGATTGCGACCTGATATTGCCGGCACAGGTGCGAGCTCTCCGAGAAATAGCGCGCTCGAGACGAGTCGCAAGTGTACGAAGTCTGGGTCGGCACAGCGAGGCCACGTCTCACCTTCTTCCTGTGTTTCGGATCACCAGAGCAGCGGGTTACTTTCACGTCGGCGGCTGACGTACCCTCGAGCAGTGCAATATTACGGGAGCAGCCGCAGATGCATTCAGATATGTGTTAAACACACTGTGTTAGTCATCCTACTATATCAAGCCAACCGCCGCCAGGCTCGTGCTGCAACGGAATGTGACTCAGCTTTGCTGGCTGGGTGTACTGTGTATGCTAAGGCAAGAGAGACGGTTAGCAGCGGGTTTTGGATGCCAGCAAACAGTGACTCAAGAAACCCCTACCTAAAGACCGGCGGTACAAGATCCTCTGACTCTACTTCTGGCACCCTACCTGGTTCAAGTCCCCGACTACGCAACACTTCTCAGAAGAGAGAAGAGGACGCATAGAAAAATAGTTTGGAAAATCGGAAGGAACCTTGGTCTGCATGATAAAAATGCCCCAGCATCTCCTTAATCCTGGTGCCCTCAAAAGTAAATAAAAAAAAATTCGGTCGTATTTTTTTTGAGAGGGTGGATAGGAGGGGTGTTTCTCAAGAAATGTAACGAAATACATTTCCCCTGATTGTATCGCGATACGAAGGAACATTAAAAATGTATTTCGATACAGAAATACAGATACTGGTTAAAAAATGTATCGCGATACAGAAATACAGATACGAAATGTATTTTTGAAATACTATCGCGATACATTTGTATCGCGATACTGCCCAACCCTAAACAGCATGAGGTGTCGAATGCTGTTTAAACAAGAATCTGGACATTTCGCAAGCCACAGTTCCCTCATCTTGTTTTCTAAGTGCCATTTTTTGTTCACGAAGCCGGCTTTTCGCCCACCATTACCTATTGGTTGTTAGAGAGCGGTATATATACATTGAATAGTGTTATGTTTTTAAAAACTCCTGTGTTTCTTTACTTAGAAAAGCCTTTCCATTATCTGACACGACAAGATGAGGGGGTCCGTATAAAGCGAATAATCTACGCAAAATTTTAACAACAACCAAGGAGCTTGGTCATAACATTATCTCAACTTCTGCCCAGTTGGAAATACGTCTACGACCACTAGAAAACACACCTCCTTTACTGGCCCGGCGAAGTCGATGTGGATTCCGTTCCAAGGCCTAACGGACTTGGAAAAGCGTAGCCACTTGGGGTTTACTCTGCCTATTCTGATTGCATTGTTTGCAGTGATTTAGGAACACTTCGATGTGCGATTAAAATTTTGACCACCAGACATAGGATCGTGTGACCACTTTCATGGCCGTTGTTTCCCGGGTGGTTTCCATGAAGTAGCAACAACACTTCCTCAGTGACACGATGATTCCACGTTCCCCACAACAACCAACCTCTTAGAACTTAAAGTTCGCCACTTCTTCCCTCGTAGATCCGAAACTCCGCTAGCACGTCTAGTGGCTAACCCTTTTGTGTCCACTTCATGACATGGGATAGCTGACGATATTCCAGGGTATCTTTCGTCTTTGGAATACAATTTAGCGCTCAAAAACAAGGACAAAAAGACGAGAATCAGACACCACAGTGCGCTACTAACAACTGATTTGATTACATGAAACGACACTTATATACCATCCCAGTTTCTGATATCGCCCCATCACTAGCCAACCCGATACCAGGCCGCGTCATTGAGGAACGCACCTTCCTTGTCAAGTAGATCAATTGAGTCCACACTGACACATGCTGGCCCACCCTTCATAATCTCATCTGCCTCGACTATCTCCCTCACAGTTTTTTTCCTGTGCCTCGCCAGAGTCTTGCACTCGGAAAACAACGGCACACACTTGCAGCTTTGATAATGATCAGACAGATGACCGTCCCGATAATTTCCTACATTAAGTTTGTGTTCCCTTAGGCTATCATTAAGACACCTACCGGTCTGACATATATACTTGTTTCCGCATGATAAGGGGAGTTGATACACTACTTCCTCCGCACATTCAACGAAGGGATTCCTGTGTTTCACCGCACAGCCAGAAGGAGCCATATGAAAGGGTGTCATCCTACATAATCTGCTAAGTTTCTTTGGTGCGAAAAACACTACTTTTACGTTCGATCTATTGGCCACCTTTTTGAGGCCATGCGCCGTTTTGTGAATGTACGGTATCACCGCGACCTTTTGCTTATCTCTGAGAACCGTTGGGCGAGGGCGATCTTCACTACGCAATCTTTTTAATACGATCTCTGCAACTGACACCACTACATTCTTCGAGAAGCCAGCTGCCAACAACCGCCTATACCGCGTGCCCAGGCCTTCTGACATCACATGGTAACATAATTTTTGAGGGCGTTCAATACGCACAGATTGGCAATACGCCTTTTTACCACTTTCGAATGAGTTAAATTTTACGGCAACTGGGTTTTTTTGGTTCTAGGGTGGTACATCCAACATACATATCTTTCAGAAAAGGTGAGTCTGATATCAAGGACACTGCAACACACCATCTACCGGTAGTTCCTAGGTTGGAATGAGGGGCTGTAAGACCTTTTAAAAATATTAAAGAGGTCATTCACTCTCGACTAGAATTCTGCAGGCCCATGGTTGAACAGAAATAAAAAAATCATCCACAAATCTAAAAGTTTTGACTTCACTAAAATCATTGCCTTCATTAATGTGCTCAAAAAGCCCTTTGTCCTGATGGGCTAAAAATATGTGACTAAGGATGGGTGCCAAGCATGAGCCAATGTATACCCCTTGTTTTTTAGATATCGACCTTGTCATTCCATTCCACAAATGTCGATTTAAGATAAAATGAGAGCATTTCAATGGAAATCTCTTCCGTCATGGCGAATTCATTCTCGAAGGCCACTGTACCAAAGTGATCAATACAACGTACTACGGATGTTAGTAACTTGTGCGGCAAAATGTAATATAAATCTGTAATGTCAAATGAACTAGCTGAAAATCTTTTGTCGGAGTTATCTTTTAAAGAATCTGAAATATCATCAAAATGTCTTACCAAAAATGGATCGTTAAAGCCTAAAACTTCCAATTTGTCCCGAAGAAAAAACGCTACCGGCTTCTGCCATGAGCTCCTCTCTGATATTATGACCCTCAGAGGACATTGTTCTTGGTGAGTCTTGGCGCTCAACGTAATTTGCAAACCATCCCTCTTTGTTCTATTTGTTGCTCTGAGCTAGCCGATGAACGTTCAACATTCTACATCGTCTCACTGCCTCTCATCTCTACCTTTTTAGAGGCACATCTCATCGATTAAACACTGATGAAATCGCCTCAATGAGCTTTGCTACCAAATTCCGCTTCCGTTAAAACTACGAATCCTTCCTGCTTGTCAGCTGGAAGGAGAGAAAGCCGGTGTTCTTTTAGATCGAACGTAAAAGTAGTGTTTTCCGCACAAAACAAACTTAGTAGATTATGTAGGATGACACATATTTTCTATAAGGCTCCTTCTGGCTGTGCGGTGAAACACAGAAATCCATTCGTTGAATGTGCGGAGGAAGTGGTGTATCAGATCCCCTTAACTTGCGGAAACAAGTATATAGGTCAGACCGGTAGGTGTGTTAATGATAGGCTAAGGGAACACAAACGTAAAGTAGGAAATTATCGGGACGGCCATCTGTCTGATCATTGTCAAAGCCGCAAGTGTGTGCATGCCGTTGTAATCCGAGTGCAAGATTCTGGCGAGGCACAAGGAAAAAACTGCGAAGAAGATAGTCGACGCAGATGAGATTATGAAGGGTGGGGCAGCATGTGTCAGCGTTGCCTCAATTGATCTACTTGACAAGAAACGAGCGTTCCTCAATGACGCGGCCTGACATCGGGTTGGCTAGTGATGGGGCGATATCAGAAACAAATGGTATATAAGTGTCGTTTCATGTAATCAAAATCACTTGTTAGTTGCGCACTGTGGTTTCTGATTCTCGTCTTTTTGTCCTTGTTTTTGAGCGCTAAAATGTATTGCAAGTTCCAAAACAAACTAACCCAACAATCTACTCTACCGTAACTTTCACCACCGTGGCTGCGGTGACCGGTAGAAACAGGACAGCTTCTGGAAGTAGCACGTCTCTAGGGTCCTCGAATTCTTCCCGGGTTACCGGCACCGGTACCCTGCTGAAACAGTCGGCATTCCTATGGCCCTGTGTGCTTCGGTATTCTAGGGCGTATGTGTACGCCGAGAACATCACGTCCATCGCAACATACGTGGTGAAAGTACTGTATCAATCAACGAGCCAGAGGGTACAGCATCCAGTGCGCGAATCACTTCGTCTTTATTGTATTCCGCGTATGAGTCAGGGTGGCGCGAGCATCACAACTGCTACATCTTCCTTTCTTTGGAGCGCGGAAAACGAAAAGGAAATACTTAAACAATGAAAGAAAAAACAAAATAAACTAAATGCACCAAGCACAAAACAAAAAGGAAATACGCAAAGCATTAAATAAATAGGAAAACAAACTAAATGCCCAAATAACGAAATATAAAAAAGGAACACAAAGACTGGGTTACAGCTGCTGAAAGATGCTGCTGGAAGTTCTCATCGTAGTGTAGCTTTTGTGGGTCCTGCTGACTGGTGGCCGCAGTGCGAAGACCCCTCTCCCCCCCCCCCCGCCTCGTTCGAAGGATGGAGGAAGCAAGGCGCATGTGTGTTGCGCGTCTAAGTCCCTGGGGAACAGGAGTGTGGGCGCAGATATGCGCTCCTATAGGAAACCAAAACCTAGAAACGCATCCAAATTAAGCGTTTTTACAGAACGCGTAAAATGCTACCACTGCGTTATATCTTTCTGAAAGAGTTGATTTAGTGATTTTGATGAGTTTCAGCAAGTTTATATTTGAAAATATATATTGATTTTCAGTAAGTAAAAAGTTAATACACAAAAATATTTTAATTATTTTACTGATCGTCACGATTAAGCCTCTCTACTACATACCCCTGGCCGTATAACTCATTAGCACACACCGCATAAGTGTAGCTTTCACAACCTTTTTGTACAAATATGTAAAGCTTAAAACAAACATGCTCCATATAACAGTGAAAAGCGATACCAGCATGGTGGAGTCATGTAGGTAAACTCTACCACAAAGCTCCAACATGTTGGTATCGTCTTTTCGCTGCTATAGGATGTCCCATAATACCTTATGCTTCTAAGGTTCTGTCCGCCTTCGTGGTTCCGTGCGCCTTCATGGTGCCGTCTTAATCCACTACGCTGGTATCGGATGTCCCATAATACGTTACGCTTGTGTGCTTGTGTGGTTCCGTCCGCCTGTATTGTTCCTCCTTAATCCACTCTGTTGTTTCCGCCTTTTCGCAGGTATAGGATGTCCCATATTGGGGTTACGTTTGCATAAGGCTTTTCTCATCATCTTTTTACTATAAAGGTTTTCCAACATTGTACAAAAGCGACACACGGACACGCTCGGCTGCGACGAAATGAGATTTACATCGAACGCTACCACAAAATCCGGACTCAAAAAAATCAGCGTTTTATAGTCAAACCTTGATATCCAGCCTGTCCGTCTCACATTCCTTCACCCCCTTCATTCAGCTTGCATTTCTAGTTCAAACTGTTCACTTTGCATGCGCTCTGAAGTATAGAAAAAAACGATTCTCAAGTCAAGCAAATGTGGTCTCCATATGTTATTCAATGACCTCAGGTGAAGTTAAAGAAAGTTGAATGCTTTCATAAAACTATGGTTTTTGCTTGCTGTATCTCGAAATATATGTTATCCGTCCTCCTCTCTGCTTTTCTCTGATCGCGAGTCTTCATTGTAAACCTTAAGTATCAACCTTTTGAGAAATCGATCTCGTGGTTATTGAAAATTATGTATTTTGATTCATAAACTCAATTTTCACGGTTAATGCGGCTATGCAAGCAAGCTGATTAAAAACAGACGTAGCCCAGGAGGACAAGGAGGGACAGCACAACAAAACTCTGAGCAGGGCAGACCCTTTACAATTCTGATAACCCTTCTCATGCTCAGTTGTTACAATGCCAGACACGCGTCGTTTATGGGATGAAAAAGAATAAATTATAATGGTATTTCATCCACCCGTACTGCATCATGCAACTACCACAACACCTTTGATTGTCAGTTGACGAGAAGACATCCTTGATTGCAAGCCCTCTTACCACCAATTAACAACCAAGCAAAACAAAACTGGCAGCCATCACTCACTGTAGTGAGGTTTTGTTAAAGATCTATCGCTAATATTCAAAATGCATTGTGTCAGCCCTTAATGGGAGAGAAGCTCTTTCCTCAACTAAGCATCGCTTTATTTATTCCAGACAAGCAGAGAGAGCCGAGAGAGACCTCAAGTCACCAAAGGGACAGCAAGAATTTCAAAAACTCTGGAAATTAGAGTCCATCATTATGGCGTGTCTCTGATTCAAATGAGGGATGTCTATATTCCAAATGGTACCATACTCCTCAAAATATTTGATTTGATGAAGGTAGGTTATGCAAAATACGTGTACACCGCTACATTTTTGGCTTAAAGCAATCCAAGTGTGCAGAATCACTTGCCGAAATTTTGACGTCGTTTTACTAGTGGAAATATTTCTCTAACATTTCAGAAGTGTAGAGTGGGCACGCACATCTCTCATTGTGGCTCATGACGCACAATCACAGATGCGGCTATGGGTTTTGCATAGCAGCAAAAAAATTAGCGCGATTACAGTTTGTATTTGTGTTTAGATTCAATTCAACAAACCTAACACTAGGTCAAAAGTTTGTGCAGAAAACACCAATATATCCTGTGATATTGGATGCAATATACGTTTCATTCGTCGTCCTATGTATGCAATGTTTTCATCCGAAACGCAAATTTACAACTCCATCAGCTGGGATGGAAAACCACACTGCTGTAGTAGTGATTACTATCTGCTCTATCTATTCCTGTACCCTCGTCGTATCCGCCGCATCCGCCTCCTGTGCCATGTGACAAACTAGGACACATACCGCGTCTATGCGCTGCTTGAACATGGTTAGAACTGCGCACAAACAGAAAGGAACAGTGAAGAGGGAAGAGAGAAGAGACAAGCGCAAACTCACAACTCGATGTATTGAAGAAGAAAGAAGAACAGCCCGCGTTGTCAGCTCGAGCCGAGGCCACACTCGCACGGGGCCCCCGAGCACGCGGAGGATATATACACACCATCAACGCACTCAAACGAATGCAGAAAGGCCATTTCCTTGTCAGTTAGAGCCACCAACTCGCCCAACTAACGACATTACTACAGTTTATGCGCTGCTTCTTTACTTCCAGTGTCCAGGAAACACCTGGTGGCCACCTTGCGCTTGTACGAACTGTGTTTTCTGGCTCTAATGTGTACCCTTGGATGAAAGAGTTTTTCCCGGCACCAGACCTCTACCTTCTTTGTCTTTGCGATAAGCGTGGCCGGGCGGAACCTGCTGTCTTCTACGCATCGTATTCTATGAATGATCGTCCTTTGAGGTCTGTTTGGGCTGATATTCGAAAGCCCATCCTCGCTTGGACCGCTGCCTCCAGGACCCAGGGCCACTTGCGGCCTGCTATTAACTTCCGATAGCCGGCGCGGCGGTGCCACTTCTTCCTAAATACGTCGCGCGACCACCCGCGTGATGTAGCGAAGTCACGGATTCGAAATAAATGCAAACATGTCCAGGTATTTCAAATAAAACTAGTAAGTACATGAGTTGGCCGTGCCCGCCACACACGCGAAACCAACAGACGCAATACGTAACCAAGCATAAAAAATCATGGCCCCCGTATTGTGCATACGGAAAACATTTTGTGCAACCCGCGTTTAAAAAGATAACGATGAGAAAAAAACACTGTTGGCTTACATTTATTACAGACTATTCGAAAAGAGCAAGAGAAGCACGAAAAACCAAGTTCCTTTGGATATCTTGTTCTGGGGTTTGATTTTTATACACCTAGATACGGAAGACTCTACAAAACAATGCTGGACCAACTAAGGTACGTGTCTTGCTTTTAAGCGCTATGTGATGAACCTGTTTAATATTCCTATAATAGGATTTTGAGCGCTACAAAGAAATTATGTATCTAGAGATTGACTAAATGCATAGCGTTAGAAAATGACACGACTCATCAACGAAGGCATTTTTCTTCCTTCGATAAAATAAATACCAAAATCAAACCCATGTCAAAATTAGTAGCTTAAAAGTAAAATTTTCTCGTGTGTCCTGATCCCGTTTGGAGCGCTTTTTACAGAACAAATCACGTTAATATAGAAGCTATGAAGTCGTGGCTCGAATATCGAATGTTGGTGATTAAATTTATATTTTTGTCACAGCTACTAAAACAAATATCTACTATATAAATAAAAAACAGAATCCATAAACAACTTGTAAAAAAAGCACCTGAAAAAAAAAACTTTAAGATACTGTTACTTTAAGTATTATCATAATCTTCATCCCCATCATTGACCCCATTATCGCACCTGCCGCTTGTCTGACTGAGAGTTTGTATCCGACCCTCAGCTCTCGTATTCGTCATATTAAATTTTATATTTTCACAATAATAATGCAATTAATTAAAAGTGGAAGCGAAATAAACAATAATAACGATCACAATCCTGAAGACGAGAACAAGTGGGACGGAAGACAAACACAAATCTCCAAATACGCCTAAGAGATTGGTGCCCGACTGCGAAAATCCACCCTGTCCCGGTATCAAACCATGGTCATTTCCAGTTCCAGTGGAGCGCTCTACCAACTGAGCTAAACTGTAGTTAGTCGACAGTACAGCAAACTTATTTTAACAGCTATCACCGGTCTAATAGCAACTAGGGCGAACAACCTCCATTTTAGGGTGTTATGAAAATGGTAGCACTGCAAACGTGCAAGTGAGCGGGTAAATATTAACGAGGGCGTGACGGAGTGAGCCAGCGAACGAAAACATGTTCTTCAATGGGTGTATGTATCTCTTGCTTAATGGCATCTGGGGAAGGGGAAGGGTGCTATGCGGAGTCCTGGAGACCCACCTTGCGCAAGTACGCGAGAAACGAATCCAAGGCCGCTTTACGGTGTGCCTATTCGCGTTTTTTTGTGTCATCGGAGAGCTAAGTCCAGGCACAATTCCGATGCACTTGTAGCGTCAGGCATCTCCAAAGGAGGTGCCGGACTTTGGCAGGTGAAATCTGAATTTGCTCTTGAACACGCTAAGTGCATTGAAAATTTGGTTTTCGTTTTCAAGAGAGCTTGTTTGCCTAAGGGTGTGTGCGGCGCCGATCTGTATCCTCGATGTCGAACGTTTGCCCATCGACTGTAGCCATGCGAGACTGGGCCCTCCCCTCCGAAATCAGAAGCCGGAACGTTTGGCGCCGTTCCTTCCTCGCAAACTCTATCACCTCCTCATAGTCGTAGTGTTCTTCCAAGCCGACCAGTTTTGTGCAGATTTCAAGGATATAATTCTAAGCTTCCCGTGCTACGCTGTAGGCCAGCTCGTTGCCCTGCAAGTCTCGATGGCCAGAAATGTTCTTGATTGTAAATTTGTGAAAATCTCGTCCGAAGTTCCCGTGCAATTTTACGGATCATTCAGACGGACTTGCTTCGGGTAAACTGCTTGCCAAAATTGTCGCTGCCACCTCGAATCAGATTAGCCGTGGACGTTATATTTTTATGTTTTATTGAGCAAGCGTCTCTGCGGCTTATCAATAAAGAAACAGTAATGCCTGGGGCTCCGCTTCCTACATTTTTGGGCTGTTGGGAACTCTAAGCTTCCCAGTCGACTCAGTAATTTTCGCAGTACCATGTAATTGCAGAGTAGACGCCCTGTGAAGAAAGGACTAGAACCACTCCGTACCGCTCGGATCCATTTATCTCAGAACGACAGATTCCCCGGGTGCGCTGGCCCACGAGCTCGTGCTCTTATATGATCTCGTCTTCTTCTAATATTCAACATCCTCCCCCACCCCCGACGGCAACGAAGGAGGTGATCCCGCCTCGAGCAGATAAAGGCGCTGAACAGGACGGCGTAGTTCCGAGCCGCTGGAGAATCGTAGTGCGCATGCTCAAGTCACGCCATGTCTGCCGGAGAACATCTTCGTTACCCGACCAAGTTTCTATAGCAGACGAGGCGTGTTGTCGTCTTCTACGATGACAACGTCGCCGACCTGTAGTCGAGGCAGTGTTGCTGTGGTGCCGGACTTTGCCCTCCTTGTACCCTAACTTAATGCGGCAGTACTTGGCATCCAGCTCAAGCACCTTGAACGCTATCGCCTCTCAGACTTTCGAAGGCGTGTTGAGTTTCGGGAAAACTGCATAAGACCTCGCGGTGGAGTGGGGCTCCGATTTCGTCTCCGGCTCGGCAGTGGTCGACGGGAGCGGCGTACCCTGTTCTGCAAGAGCTCGAGGCGTCATCCTGGTAGGCGAAGGCACGACCCTAAAATCTGCTCCTCCTCTCCCAGCCTTAACTGCACGTCCCAATCCAGACAACTGAAGCTTGCAAACTTTCAGTGATTTCTCTAAAGAAGGCGGCGGCTGTTCTGACTTGTCCATTAGCATTTTTCGTAAGACGGGAGTGGAACAGTCGTCCGGTGCAAAAGCCTCGTCTTCGTTTGCATCGCTCTGTCCTTCGTTTTTCGCTCCTCCCTGCAATCCGTCATCTGCTTCTCCTTGCCCTCTGTCGTCTGCATCTTTCCGCTGGGCACCGTCTGCTTCCACTTCGTCCCAGTGGGATTCATGTTCAGATCGCTTGTGGTTTACCTTTGGCTCTACGGAAACCTTAAGTGAAACGAAGACGGCTGGAAACAGATTGACGGTAGGTTCAATGCTAGCTGCAACCTTGGGCTTCCTTTTCTTTGGGGGCAGCAGGTCGGGCTCTTCTAAATGCCGCTTCACTCCGTCGTTCCGCACGACGCAGTTTGGAGCCGAGCTGATGTTCTCGGAGTCGCGCTCCCCCAAACAACGCTGATCACGTCGTTGTCCCTCAGAACGCGGATGCATTCTGCCGGGTTATCGTGGCTCGGGCAGTGGGCCCAAGGAAACCCTTCGGTGAGGCGCTGGATTTCGATCACACGGTTGCGCACGAACTGCTGCCATCTTGTTGCGTCACCGGCAATCCAGCATAGGACAACTTCGAAGTCAGTCCAAAATTGAACTTGCAGATGAGCGATCCTTAGTGTTTTCTTTACATAGTCAAAGTGACGCGCTCTTAGCAAGCAAGCTAGCAATTCCAAACGGGGTAGCGTTACTGGTTTAATGGGAGCGATGCGAGAGCGACTGATTAATATGTTCGTTTTAAACGACCCCTGCTCGATGGGCGTTCGCAGGTAGATGAGCACGTTCACGGTGATCACCACCAGCACGATGAGTACCTTGAACGCCATGTACATGCGCCGCTGCTTGCCAACAGCCGGCGTGGTAGCCGCACTGTGGCCCGCCATGTCTTCTCCACGTGTTCCCGCTCTGGAACGCAGCGTCATATGGACAGGTGAACCGGCCTGAGTAAGGCTGCTGCTGCGGGTGCTGTAGGTGAACGAACGCCCACTCTGCTGCACGGCCTCGTTCACGCCGGGGGAGTTGCATCGGACACTCTGGGCACTCAGAGCGAAGAATGTCGTGGGTCCCTTCTTCAGCGGCGTACCACCGTCCTCATCATCAGAGTTGTCCTCGGGGATGACTTGAGGCTTTTCTTCCTCTGTGGCAGAAAACTCGTCGGTTGGGACGGATGGAGTGGTCGGGACGCTGCTGTTGTTCAGCAGCTGCTGAAGCTGCCTCTCGTACGGTCTCCGAGTCGAGGCTACAACAGGGCCTGCCTGGAAACCAAAGTCGCGGTGCTTGGCAAACAAGGCGCCGTTTGAAAGTGATGTGAAGCTGTCGGACACCTCCGGGAGCGTGCAGCTGTCGTCGTGTTCCTTGGAGGTATCTCGGACGTCCTTGTCGCTCGAGTAGTCGCCTGATGTGAAACGATCGTCGTTCAAAACGTGCTGCCTGTACAACTTAACGAGGAGTTCTTTCTTCGGCGAGCCGGATGGCACTGACACGCCTCTCTGGTGAAGCGCTTCGACGAGGCTCGCCTTCGTCAAATTTGCCATTTCTCTTTTACCTACATTTTCCTAGTTTCGCAAAGGAATAGAATAAAACCGTGGGCAACAACACGCGTCAGAGAGCGCCGACGCCTCGCTGAACACAACCCCCGCATACACGCGCGCGCGTTGCCGTTTTGCCTTTTAACGATCTGTTCGTTGAATTGAAGCAACGCTGGATGAGTTGCTGGGTCCGACGAGGGAAGGTCGGAGATGTCGATAGCGTCCAGTCGCCACATCTCAGATGGATTAGGTAGCATTTCAGAGTGTGATATTTCACAGCTGGTTGTTGAAACGGCGGTGGTGTTACTTCGGTCACCCGTTGTGCAGATGTAGCGGCCTTGTACCATCCACCCAAAGATGGTATGTACTGCCGTCAGATGCTCACTTAGACGACGAATTTGTCCAGTTGCTACTTTCCAGTAGACGTCGGAGCCGATAAGTATACCGACCTCTGTGTCTGCCTGTAAACTAGGGGGGGGGGCGACGTCAGCCACAATTAGCCCTTCAGAATGTAGCTGATTTAGGATATTGTTGTCGAGAGGCGGTGTCGTTACGGTACATAGTTCGGGCACTTCAAGCGCCTCCACGGTAACCTTGCTTGTGCTGTATTGGCTCTGTAGCGTCAATTCGACACGGCGGCAGCGATAATTTGTGGGGCGTTTAGTGTTTCCGAATGTGTAGATGCTAAGCTCTTCGGTACCGAGAACTGGGCACCGAAGCCTCTCCGAGGACTCTCGTTTTATAAATGTCCGCTGGCTTCCGGTGTCCAGAAGAACTCTTACGAGTGCGGTGTCGGTAGTGGCTGTAGCCCAGGCCTTCGCGGTTTGAAGCAAAACCGATGACATTCCCGTGCTGGTAGTGGGAGCAGTGGTCACGTTGTTTGGAAGGCCTCGGTTCTCGTCTGTACGTGATTCACTGACACCGGTGAAGCTCGGTCTTGACTCGTCTTGAGGGACGCGCCATATGTCGCAGAGGATGGTGATATGGCGTCCGCTGCAGGTACCGCATACCAATCGTGTCGACGTACGGCAATTACGGGCTACGTGGTTGACCTTGCCGCATCTGAAACAACACCTTGCAGGTCTCAATCGGTTTCGTTTCGTGTCGGAAGATATGTCGGTAGTGCAGTCCTGCAATTGGTGTCCGGTGCCGGTACAAAGTGGGCATGACCCGGGCTCCGGTGCGACCGATGAAGTCGGGAGG
The DNA here is from genome assembly GCA_037355805.1 of Ixodes ricinus. NCBI lineage: Eukaryota > Metazoa > Arthropoda > Arachnida > Ixodida > Ixodidae > Ixodes > Ixodes ricinus. Next base: position 4,974 of record JAZHYW010010626.1, on the reverse strand, counting down.
GCAAGAGCCGACGGAAGACTGTGCTGGGCGCTAGAAGGGCGTGTTCCCTTTCGGTCCTCCGGTGGTGGGTCAGGTGAATACCACTGAAGCCCTCCTTGACTCTCCTCGCGGCTTTCTATTTGGATCCGAAGAAACCTCAAAATAGTTGCAACTTGGGCTGTACCTGGGACGCCGGTAGCGATGTACCTGGGACGCCGGTAGTGGTGACTCCTTTTCCTTTATGTTCTGTCTGAACAGAACAGCAAGGTCGTTGGGGAGCGATCTCATGAGGACACGCTTCAGAACAACCGCGTATTGAGTAGGTGGGACACCCAAACCTTCAAGGCAGCTTGTGCGGAACTGTATTGAATCGTACAAATCGTCGCAGCTGCGCGATGTTGTTGGAGCTGTTAACAGGTGACAGTGCCAGTAATTGGTCGATGTGTTCGTCTACAAGAAGGCTGTTCCGTCCAAATTGTTCGAGAAGAGCTTTTATGGCGAGGTCGTACCCTTCGTCCGAGAGTCTCACCCACTCGTTTGCTTGTTTTGCCGGTCCGGTTAAATACGTCTGCAGATACTTGAATTTCTCGATGCGTGGGAGCTCGACGTTGTCATTAATCGTCGCTCGGAAGTGGTCCCAAAAGCCTTGCCAGTCCCGAAGGTTCCCCGAAAATGAGGGTATCTGTAACTTCGGGAGGGCGACGGTACGTGGTGTTTGGCGAGTGGGTGCGTTGGCCAGACCTCCTGTTCTGGCAGAAACTTGATCCCGGTCACCTAGGGCTCTACCGTTGTCCGATACTTGGGATGGAATGCTGGGGATGCGATTTCGGGCTAGAGCACAACGAACTCGGGTGACGGTGTGACTGATGTTCATGTTGTACTCGAGCGTGCCAGCAACCTCGTTCTCTAGGTCCTCGACATCTACCAGTTCCCTGATCTCGTTGTCTAAGTCTTTTAGCTGCGCTTCCTTTTGGAGAAGGAAATTGAGGTGTACTTGCAGGTCGGTGAAGTCGGGATCGGTGCCTCGCAGTAGATCGGTCAGTGCGTTGAGGGTGCGGGTGACGGCCGAACGGATGACTCCGCGTGTTCGCTTGATACGGTCCATGGATGGTCGGTTATTGTGGTGCGGCAGGAGTGGTCCTTCAAAATCTCCCGGGTTTCGGCACCAGTGTGTGAAGAAAGGACTAGAACCACTCCGTACCGCTCGGATCCATTTATCTCAGAACGACAGATTCCCCGGGTTCGCTGGCCCACGACCTCGTGCTCTTATATGATCTCGTCTTCTTCTAATATTCAACACGCCCTGCAATGCAGCGTTAGTACGTAAACTCAGCGTTGTTCCGTCGCTCACCATCATTTCCACTTCTTATAAATGTGTTAGCATACATTTCCGTAGTGCATGCGACACTCTTTTGCTCCAACTTGACTGGTTTGAACTGGACTTAACTGTACTCGACTTGTGAGGCCGCATTGCGTTTTCAACCGTGGTCTTTCGCTCCTTGCGTTTGCTAGTTTAGTCCCCTTTCCCTCTGACGTTAGAAGGAAAGAAAGTCTCGCATGCTTTTAATGACGCGTCGCTGTTGACGCGCACTCCTCATACAATGTCTCAGTGGCGTAACCACGTGGTTATGTTTCCTTATTGCGCACAACGTACGCGACAACGTAAATCCTAAGCGCATCGACGAAGCTGTTTGCGCGAAACCACCGACACCCGGTAGAGGAGATTGACACCTTGAAGGAAACAGCCTGCAGACTGTAGGCGGCGATCAGGAGAAGCCGTGCTTGCTACATCCGAAACGGCCGAGGCCCATACGTACACAGTGATTCTCCAAAAGAAGAAAAAAATCTGCAAGAACACCGTGGGCGGTGATCAGGAGAGGTGCGGTGACCGCATTCGAAACCGCCGACGCCAGAAAAAAGACAGCTTCTCTGAAGACATTAAAACCCTGCTCAAGCTGCTTACGAATTTGTCGAAAAAGCGCCGAAACACAGACGATTTAGTGGTAATTTCTTTGTGTATCAGCACGTGAAATCTCCGCCTTTTGTAGTATAATATAAGCGACGCCAAATGCGCGCAGGAATATTGCGTTGTGTGCAGACTTACCGTCTCCTGCTCCACATTCTGAGCAACAATGTCAGCCCGCGATCGCGTTGTTCGATGTCAGGACGCAGTATAGTTTTCGTACTTTGGATATACAAAATCCTACCCGCGTCCAGCGCTCCTGTGTTTGTGTTATCAGGTTATACTACCCGTGGGACGTTTTAGAATATTCTATTAAATTATGTCTATTGAGTGTAAGGGCAACTACTGTAACTCTGCGAAACGCTCTTCGAGTATTTGCGCTTACGGTGTTTTGTGTTTCCTGAAGATGTGGCTACTACAACGGAACGACATGCACCAGTTTCTATAATTGATGAAGTCACTATACTATGCCGTTTTCGCTCCTCAGTGTATCAGGATGCTCCTGGCCTGCTGGCAGATCAAGCTCGTCTCACTTAGGATAAGGTGTTCGAGGCTATATCTTAGCAAATGGAAGGAAACTGCGCTGTCATTTTCTATATCCAGTGTAAGACACGTGAGTGGTAACTGGGGCTTCGCCCATATGGTGTAGCGTCTAGCTCCTGCGATCCTATGTTATTTAAAAATGACTGACGCATTGAGTGTTTCACGCCGGCTGCTGCAACACCTGATATTCTTGCAACATGACTTGGCTAGGAGTCACACCGCGGTGCGACTCTCTTGTAGAAACCTGTGCACATTTTTTTTGTCTACATTGCTATATATGCAGCTCACTATTTCTGCCTCCCGAGCACACTATACTAGGAAACAGTGTAGAGATATTCGTGGTTTAAATCAGGGACTCAAACCGAAAAATAAAGGTTTCGGTTACGGTTACGGTTACCGCTTCCTGTTGATAACGGTTTCGTTTCGGTTTTTTACGGTTTCAATTTTTACGGTTTCGGTTACCGGTTACACGTTCCTAAAACCGGTTTATTTCGGTTTTTCCAATAATTCGTTTAATTGGAATGCTAGAGAGCCGTTTTATAATAAACGGTTTAAAGAGGTCCCACATATCCAACAACGTGAAATTCAAGGAGCTTAGAAACGTCTTAATACTCCTAATTGGTCAAAAGTTGCACACGTTTCTAGCTCCAACGCTTGTTCACTACATCTACTTACGTTCTATAATTTAATACCCGAGCATACGTGTTACTTCCGCTACTTGGGGATCATCGCATTCTATATAAAAAAAAATGAAAAAAAAATCCTACTTCGTTGTTGGGCAGCATTTGTAGATAACCCTAAGAAAGTTCCCACTGAGTTCTGGAAGAGCCATTCGCACCTTCTTATCGCTATAGTTTATTTCAACCTAATACATGCAGACGAGTCGTCGCCCACACTGACGGAAGGAGCAGAACTATAGCCATCCTCTAGTAAAATACTGCTGAGTGCAATAAAGTAATAAAATTGAGAGCTGGGCTAGTTGGTGAAAGTCATACATAATATAAATGCAATAGCCCAAAAGAATGAAGACTAAGGAGCTGAACGAACAACACAGAAACAACACAGAAAGCTGCAAAAATATGTCAAGCGTTGTTCGTTCGTTTCCCTTGTCTTCGTTGTTGTGTCATGTTACACCTACGTCATTTTGCTATTTCCAAGCAATTGCTTATGGTTATCGAAGCGCACGTCTCTCGCTGGCTGATTCTGTGACGCTAGAAAAATGGTGCATTTATATATAAGAAAAACTAAAAAAACGTGTGGACGGAAAAAATGAAAATAAAGTGCGGACGTACCTTATTTATACTGTATATATATATATATATTTATACAGGGTGTTTCACGAAAGGTGGACAAATTCGATATTGCGAAGCTACGCGTCGCAACAAAAAAAGGCGTGTGTCTTTTTGGTCCTGGGCCAGGGGCCTACTTAGGAAAATTATTAAAGCCCGAGATAAGTAAATTGTTAATTATTTTTGCGTAATTAACTTTTTAATATTTTGTTAAAGGGCATAGTTTCAATTAGAAAATTGCTAAGCGTCATCGAAAAACCCTAAATCAACGAATTGCAGAACGATCGAAGGCAAGCGAAGCATTTTACGGCTTTCTGAAAAACCGTACAAATCTCGACGGGTTTTAAGTTTCGGTTTGCTATCGGAGCGCATCTCCGCCAAGCAGCACCGCGCCCCTAGGCGAGATAGTGCAACCAGCCTCTGCTGCGTCGCACGATGACAGCGCAGCAGAGGTTGGATGCACTATCTCTCCACGGGGCGCGGTGCTGCCGGGGCGGAGATGCGCTCCGATAACAAACCGAAACTTAAAAACCCGTCGAATTTGTACGGTTTTTCAGAAAGCCGTAAAATGCTTCGCATGCTTTCTATCGTTCTGCAATTTGTTGATTTAGTGTTTTTTGATGATGCTGAGCAATGTTCTAATTGAAACAATGCCCTTAAACCCAATAATAAAAAAGTTAATTACGCGAAAATAATTAACTATATAATTACCTCGGACTTTGATAATTTTCCTAAAAAGGCCCCTGGCCCAGGACCAAAACGACACAAGCCTTTTTTTGGTTCGACGCGTAGTTTTCGCAATATCGAATTTGTGCAACACCTATATATATGTGATAATAACAACACACATGTATATATATATATATATATATATATATATATATGCATATATATGTATATATATATATATATATATATATGCAGGGTGTCACAAAAGAAAAATTTACACGGTCTTTTTTACACGCAAAAATAAACTAGGCATCGCCGAACGCTCATTTTCCGCCCAAAGGTAGCCCTAGAGGTCACAACCATGATGCCAAGATTTCAGCCCGATCCGATAACTTAATCAAAAGTTATAAGTGATTTTCTGAAAAGTTCAATGGGAAAATGGCGGCCGACGGAGTTTTCGAACACATGGGGCTCTATGGCACCAGAAACCGAAAACGGGCAAAAATGGGCTCCATTTTCCTATTGAAATTT
>JAZHYW010010625.1:0-19885 GCA_037355805.1 Ixodes ricinus | reverse complement strand
TCTGACTTGTCCATTAGCATTTTTCGTAAGACGGGACTGGAACAGTCGTCCGGTGCAAAAAGCCTCGTCTTCGTTTGCATCGCACTGTCCTTCGTTTTTCGCTCCTCCCTGCAATCCGTCATCTGCTTCTCCTTGCCCACTGTCGTCTGCATCTTTCCGCTGGGCACCCGTCAGCTTCCACTTCGTCCCAGTGGGATTCATGTTCAGATCGCTTGTGGTTTACCTTTGGCTCTACGGCAACCTTAAGTGAAACGAAGACGGCTGGAAACAGATTGACGGTAGGTTCAATGCTAGCTGCAACCTTGGGCATTTCCCTTTTCTGGGGGGGCAGCGGGTCGGGCTCTTCTAAATGCCGCTTCGCTCCGTCGTTTCGCACGACGCAGTTTGGAGCCGAGCTGATGTTCTCGGAGTCGCGCTCCCCCCAAACAACGCTGATCACCTCGTTGTCCCTCAGAACGCGGATGCATTCTGCCGGGTTATCGTGGCTCGGGCAGTGGGCCCAAGGAAACCCTTTGGTGAGGCGCTGGATTTCGATAACACGGTTGCGCACGAACTGCTGCCATCTTGTTGTGTCACCGGCAATCCAGCATAGGACAACTTCGGAGTCAGTCCAAAATTGAACTTGCAGATGAGCGATCCTTAGTGTTTTCTTTATATAGTCAAAGTGACGCGTTCTTAGCAAGCAAGCTAGCAATTCCAAATGGGGTAGCGTTACTGGTTTAATGGGAGCGATGCGAGAGCGACTGATTAATATGTTCGTTTTAAACGACCCCTGCTCGATGGGCGTTCGCAGGTAGATGGAGCACGTTCACGGTGATCACCAGCACGATGAGTACCTTGAACGCCATGTACATGCACCGCTGCTTGCCAACAGCCGGCGTGGTAGCCGCACTGTGGCCCCGCCATGTCTTCTCCACGAGTTCCCGCCTGGAACGCGGCGTCATATGGACAGGTGAACCGGCCTGAGTAAGGCTGCTGCTGCGGGTGCTGTAGGTGGAACGAACGCCCTCCGCTACACGCCTTGTTCACGCCGGGGGAGTTGCATCGGACACCTGGGCACTCAGAGCGAAGAATGTCGTGGGTCCCTTCTTCAGCGGCGTACCACCGTCATCGTCATCAGAGTTGTCCTCGGGGATGACTTGAGGTTTTCTTCCTCTGTGGCAGAAAACTCGTCGGTTGGGACGGATGGAGTGGTCGGGACGCTGCTGTTGTTCAGCAGCTGCTGAAACTGCCTCTCGTACGGTATCCGAGTCGAGCTACAACAGGGCATGCCTGGAAACCGAGTCGTGGTGCTTGGCAAACAAGTCGCCGTTTTAAAGTGATGTGAAGCTGTCGGACACCTCTGGGAGCGTGCAGCTGTCGTCGTGTTCCTTGGAGGTATCTCGGACGTCCTTGTCGCTCGAGTAGTCGCCTGATGTGAAACGATCGTCGTTCAAAACGTGCTGCTTGTACAACTTGACGAGGAGTTCTTTCTTCGGCGAGCCGGATGGCACTGACACGCCTCTCTGGTGAAGCGCTTCGACGAGGCTCGCCTTCGTCAAATTTGCCATTTCTCTTTAGATACATTTTCCTCGTTTCGCAAAGGAATAGATTAAAACCGTGGGCAACAACACGCGTCAGAGAGCGTCGACGCCTCGCTGAACACAACCCCCGCATACACGCGCGCCGTTGCCGTGTGCCTTTACGATCTGTTCGTTGAATTGAAGCAACGCTGGATGAGTTGCTGGGTCCGACGAGGGAAGGTCGGAGATGTCGATAGCGTCCCGTCGCCACATCTCAGATAGATTGGGTAGCATTTCAGAGTGTGATATTTCACAGCTGGGTCGCTAAACTCGTCAGACACAACTTTCTTTGTGTTATGACATAGCGGGGGAGGAGCTGAAAGATTGCTGCGAAGTTTTCTTTTCTCACAAACCCGCAGATCCGTATATCTTCGTGACGTTTTTCATTGTAAGGGCGAAAAATCCCTACTACTCCCTAGGCGCCGAGCTAGAGCGGCACGAGAAAGCACGCGGAGACGAACGTGGTTCGTACACGTATAATGTCACGATGAAGATTATCAGCTGCGACCTTGATGGTCTCTAAAAAGCACAGCGGAGGCTTGGGTAATTGCATTCTAAAATCGACACCGTCAAAGTTGATAGTCTGGCATCGTTCTTATCTCCGCCGATAAAGCAGAATTTACTAAAAAAACGTCCCTGTCGTCCCTTTTATTTATCTCGGCCTTTTGAATTTGATCAGAGTGTAGCCCGACGTGGCTAGGTAACAACCAGCCGAGTAGCATTGTCCACTTTTGGACGGATTTGGCTTCCGGGCAGTTGTCCCCCATCAGCGGGAGATAAAATAATTTTATGATAGACTTTCAAAGATTAGCCAAACTGGGATTAATTCTGCATTCATCAACTGAAATAAGAGTAATGTCAGTTTGTCAATATTGACGGTGATGTTTCGAGAACGCGAGAACACCAAGCTTTCTTCGTACACAACCAAACTTTTCACCGTCGACTCGAACACGCACCATCAAATTTGTCGTTCACAACTGATAATCCTGACCCTGACGTCAAAGTTATGAACTATAAAAGGACGTCACTGAACGCGCCTGCACACAACGAGCCCTGGCACGAGCCTCTCGATTGAAAGTCTGCCATGGCCGCTCGTAAGTTCATGGAACGCGCCCCGTTTTAATTCCAGAATCTCTAGAACCATAATTTCGAAAATTGCACGCTGTGCTGTTCCTTGTCATCGCTCAGTTAGAACGCCTCTAAGCAGGGTCGTCGAAACAGAATAACGGGGAGGGGGGCGATTCACCCCCCCCCCACCCCACCAAGTGGCGTCGAAAAAGGGAGCGCAAAGGGCATAAGGGTGTAAAGAGGGGGGAAGGGGGGGGGGGAGGGGATATCGCCCCAGCCCCGGAGAATAACATTTCAGAGAGTTATAATAAAAAAAAAATGGCAGACGTTTGCAGTTTTGTGTAATGTCGAATTAAAGCGCAGCTCTTGAGGAGGAGGAGGGGAGGGTACGGAAGGGAGGGTATGCCCCTCCACCTCCCCCCTCTTCCTATCCTGCTTGCCTCTCATTTAGCGGGGAAACCTAATTGATGTTAAAATTACGTGACGTCAATTTCCCCGCTAAATTTAGTGAAAAAACGTCCCATAATGCAACGCGCGCGCGGTTACGCCGACGGCGACGCCGCTCAAGCTCGAAACGGGCGCATAAGAGTTGCGCTCTAAGAATTCGGGGAAGGGATATCCCCCTTCTTCACTACTATCACCCCATCCTCTCTCTCTCTCTCTCCCGAACAATTTCTATGGCCCTTCCTTACCCCTATTTGAGTGTGTGTTTGTGTTGGTTATACCTTTTTTTCCCCCGTTCCACGGCTTTTCCTCGCCATCCCCCTCGCCCCTCATCTCTCAGACATTACCGACGTCTCTATACATAACGCTTGTGGGTGACCCCGGTGGCGTTGTTAACAGTGGCGGAAGATGAGCTCTAAGACCGCATACACCGTGCAAGGCTCCACAATATCACAAAGTTTAATCTTCGCCTCGATTCCGAAGCGAAGATTTTGGCCTCAAATAACTCCTTCCCAAAGTTGTGAAACGTCACTTTGTCGTCACCAATAACTTCCACAAACGACAATCTTGCGACGACAAAGTTCAGAGTATTCACAGCCCGCCTAGGTACAATCTACGTTTCATTGATTCTATCGCGGCGTAGGGATGTAGGGACACGCAGGCGCGACGTCATCAGTGCAGCCCGTTCAATCGGCTGGCCCCACGGTGTTGCTCGCGCGCGCTCCGATGAAGCTCGCTACAACTTTGTGCCTAACATTCTCGCTGGAATTCGAGCACCGAGAGAGCTTGGATGATTGACATCTCGTCCCGCGTGACGCCAACGTCGCGAGTGTCCAATCAGCACGCTCTGCGAACTTCGTGCCCAACTTTGTGTTTGACGAGTTTAGCGATCCTGGTTGTTGAAATGGCAGTGGTGTTACTTCGGTCACCCGTTGTGCAGATGTAGCGGCCTTATACCATCCACCCAAAGATGGTATGTACTGCCGTCAGATGCTCACTTAGACGACGAATTTGTCCAGTTGCTACTTTCAAGTAGACGTCGGAGCCGATAAGTATACCGACCTCTGTGTCTGCCTGTAAACTAGGGGGGGCGACGTCAGCCACAATTAGCCCTTCAGAATGTAGCTGATTTGGGATATTGTTGTCGAGAGGCGGTGTCGTTACGGTACATAGTTCGGGCACTTCAAGCGCCTCCACGGTAACCTTGCTTGTGCTGTATTGGCTCTGTAGCGTCAATTCGACACGGCGGCAGCGATAATTTGTGGGGCGTTTAGTGTTTCCGAATGTGTAGATGCTAAGCTCTTCGGTACCGAGAACTGGGCACCGAAGCCTCTCCGAGGACTCTCGTTTTATAAATGTCCGCTGGCTTCCGGTGTCCAGAAGAACCCTTACGAGTGCGGTGTCGGTAGTGCCTGTAGCCCAGGCCTTCGCGGTTTGAAGCAAAACCGATGACATTCCCGTGCTGGTAGTGGGAGCAGTGGTCACGTTGTTTGGAAGGCCTCGGTTCTCGTCTGTACGTGATTCACTGACACCGGTGAAGCTCGGTCTTGACTCGTCTTGAGGGACGCGCCATATGTCGCAGAGGATGGTGATATGGCGTCCGCTGCAGGTACCGCATACCAATCGTGTCGACGTACGGCAATTACGGGCTACGTGGTTGACCTTGCCGCATCTGAAACAACACCTTGCAGATCTCAATCGGTTTCGTTTCGTGTCGGAAGATATGTCGGTATTGCAGTCCTGCAATTGGTGTCCGGTGCCGGTACAAAGTGGGCATGACCCGGGCTCCGGTGCGACCGATGAAGTCGGGAGGGCAAGAGCCGACGGAAGACTGTGCTGGGCGCTAGAAGGGCGTGTTCCCCTTCGGTCCTCCGGTGGTGGGTCAGGTGAAGACCACTGAAGCCCTCCTTGACTCTCCCCGCGGCTCTCTATTTGGATCCGAAGAAACCTCAAGATAGTTGCAACTTCGGCTGTACCTGGGACGCCGGTAGCGGTCTGCATATCACCTGCTTCGGTTGGTGACTCGTTTTCCTTTATGTTCTGTCTGAACAGAACAGCAAGGTCGTTGGGGAGCGATCTCATGAGGACACGCTTCAGAACAACCGCGTATTGAGTAGGTGGGACACCCAAACCTTCAAGGCAGCTTGTGCGGAACTGTATTGAATCGTACAAATGTCGCAGCTGCGCGAAGTTGTTGGAGCTGTTAACAGGTGACAGTGCCAGTAATTGGTCGATGTGTTCGTCTACAAGAAGGCTGCTCCGTCCAAATTGTTCGAGAAGAGCTTTTATGGCGAGGTCGTACCCTTCGTCCGAGAGTCTCACCCACTCGATTGCTTGTTTTGCCGGTCCGGTTAAATACGTCTGCAGATACTTGAATTTCTCGATGCGTGGGAGCTCGACGTTGTCATGTAATCGTCGCTCGGAAGTGGTCCCAAAAGCCTTGCCAGTCCCGAAGGTTCTCCGAAAATGAGGGTATCTGTAACTTCGGGAGGGCGACGGTACGTGGTGTTTGGCGAGTGGGTGCGTTGGCCAGACCTCCTGTTCTGGCAGAAACTTGATCCCGGTCACCTAGGGCTCTACCGTTGTCCGATACTTGGGATGGAATGCTGGCGATGCGATTTCGGGCTAGAGCACAACGAACTCGGGTGACGGTGTGACTGATGTTCATGTTGTACTCGAGCGTGCCAGCAACCTCGTTCTCTAGGTCCTCGACATCTACCAGGTCCCTGATCTCGTTGTCTAAGTCTTTTAGCTGCGCTTCCTTTTGGAGAAGGAAATCGAGGTGTACTTGCAGGTCGGTGAAGTCGGGATCGGTGCCTCGCAGTAGATCGGTCAGTGCGTTGAGGGTGCGGGTGACGGCCGAACGGATGACTCCGCGCGTTCGCTTGATACGGTCCATGGATGGTCGGTTATTGTGGTGCGGCAGGAGTGGTCCTTCAAAATCTCCCGGGTTTCGGCACCAGTGTGTGAAGAAAGGACTAGAACCACTCCGTACCGCTCGGATCCATTTATCTCAGAACGACAGATTCCCCGGGTGCGCTGGCCCACGACCTCGTGCTCTTATATGATCTCGTCTTCTTCTAATATTCAACACTCCCTGCAATGCAGCGTTAGTACGTAAACTCAGCGTTGTTCCGTCGCTCACCATCATTTCCACTTCTTATAAATGTGTTAGCATACATTTGCGTAGTGCATGCGACACTCTTTTTCTCCAACTTGACTGGTTTGAACTGGACTTAACTGTACTCGACTTGTGAGGCCGCATCGCGTTTTCAACCCTGGTCTTTCGCTCCTTGAGTTTGCTTGTTTAGTCCCCTTTCCCTCTGACGTTAGAAGGAAAGAAAGTATCGCATGCTTTTAATGACGCGTCGCTGTTGACGCGCACTCCTCATACAATGTCTCAGTGGCGTAACCACGTGGTTATGTTTCCTTAGTGCGCACAACGTACGCAACAACGTAAATCCTAAGCGCATCGATGAAGCTGTTTGCGCGAAACCGCCGACACCCGGTAGAGGAGATTGACACCTTGAAGGAAACAGCGTGCAGACTGTAGGCGGCGATCAGGAGAAGCCGTGCTTGCTACATCCAAAACGGCCGAGGCCCATACGTACAAAGTGATTCTCCAAAAGAAGAAAAATAAAATCTGCAAGAACACCGTGGGCGGTGATCAGGAGAGGTGCGGTGACCGCATTCGAAACCGCCCACGCCAGAAAAAAGACAGCTTCTCTGAAGACATTAAAACACTGCTCAAGCTGCTTACGAATTTGTCGAAAAAGCGCCGAAACACAGACGATTTAGTGGTAATTTTTTTGTGTATCAGCACGTGAAATCTCCGTCTTTTGTAGTATAATATAAGCGGCGCCATATGCGCGCAGGAATATTGCGTTGTGTGCAGAGTTACCATCTCCTGCTCCACATTCTAAGCTACAATGTCAGCCCGCGATCGCGTTGTTCGATGTCAGGACGCAGTATAGTTTTCGTACTTTGGATATACAATATCCTACCCGCGTCCAGCGCTCCTGTGTTTGTGTTTTCAGGTTATACTACCCGTGTGACGTTTTAGAATATTCTATTAAACTATGTCTATTCAGTGTAAGGGCAACTACTGTAACTCTGCGAAACGCTCTTCGAGTATTTGCGCTTACGGTGTTTTGTGTTTCCTGAAGATGTGGCTACTACAACGGAACGACATGCACCAGTTTCAATAATTGATGAAGTCACTACACTATGCCGTTTTCTCTCCTCAGTGTATCAGGATGCTCCTGGCCTGCTGGCAGATCAAGCTCGTCTCACTTAGGATAAGGTGTTCGAGGCTATATCTTAGCAAATGGAAGGATACTGCGCTGTTATTTTCTATATCCAGTGTAAGACACGTGAGTGGTAACTGGGGCTTCGCCCATATGGTGTAGCGTCTAGCTCCTGCGATCCTATGTTAATTAAAAATGACTGACGCATTGCGTGTTTCACGCCGGCTGCAACACCTGACATTCTTGCAACATGACTTGGCTAGGAGTCGCACCGCGGTGCGACTCTCTTGTAGAAACCTGTGCACATTTGTTTTGTCTACATTGCTATATATGCAGCTCACTATTTCTGCCTCCCGAGCACACTATACTAGGAAACAGTGCAGATATATTCGTGGTTTAAATATGCATTTAGAATGTTTTATATTATCGAGAGTGGTTTATTTGACTGATATTTTTAATAATTGTTCCCCATTATGTAGCCATTAACAATGAGGAATGTAGACTACTTTTGCGATAAAACGAAGAGATTTGGTTTTCATTCCAGCTCTTTCCATATTGACGGAATTATAATTCGTACACACCTTGGACTTTTAATCGACAACCATAAACAATGCAAAATGACTGGACCGACCATATATGAAGGAAGTGGGAACTTCTACGAGGTTTCAATTGTAAGTATAAGTCATATTTGATATTTTAAACGCTATGCAAGTTAAACGCTATGTCAGTGTATGAAAGACGAAAGTGGGTCAGTGGTTAGCATGCCCGGATTTCATGCACGAGTGACAAGTTTGAATCCTGCCGTGGATCTTTTTATTATTACTAAGTTATTTTCTGAAAATAAAGAGAAAGAACTCGTTAGTTACCTTTATGTTCCGCTTGTGGATAATATTATTCTAGTATCTTCTGTGTGGCACGTGATGTAGCTACCGTTTCTTATGAAGAGTATGCACGTCGCTGCAGAGGAGCAGTTTTCTCCAGCGCTCTATCCTGGTGTCACGCAGCCATCGATGGCCACAACACCTGTATCTCCGGTTTTGTTTTGAGCAGAAGTTCGCTCTAATACACTCTTAGTACTCACTACATTAGCTCTCTGTTTAACTGTCATTCGTGAGAATGTTTATTTCCACGTTCATTATTTTGGATGGAGCAAAACTATATTTTACAGAAGAGCAGTTATCCTGTTCAAATTATGACTTGAAAATTGCATTTACATATTGTTTTTCAAGGTAATGTATCCCCTAAAAATCACGATTCAAATTAGGCGATATAAAAACTTTCAGCGTCGAATCCATTGTATATTTCAGATGAAAAGGTCTGCGAGCATATTTGTATTTTTTACGTGCAAGAAGAAAATGTAAACTGTTAATGTGATTATTCATGAGTCCTACCCCAGGGAAACAAAAAGTATACTGCAAGAACCAGTATGGTTATGAAATGCGTGAAATGTTGGAGCCAATACGTTTTCATAAGCTGCTGAAACTAACCATACTTTTTAGCATATGGCTTTAATGATTATCTCAGTTAGAAATTTCACGTGAGCGATAAAGAAACATTTATTTTAAACTATCACAACCCAAATTTATCCCGTGATTAAATCCCAGACAGTTTACATGATATTTGGCTTAAGTGTGATCCTAGTTTAGTCTACGAGTGCTTTTGTGAGCTCGGTTCAAGATTACTTCTAGCCTTCATTCGATACATCTATCTCTCTCTTGTAAAGAAAAATACAAAGTAGTGATACATTCGCTCAAGCAAGTGCGAATAAGATCACCGAAGAAAGGGTCACAAACATTTAAAGATCCTGCTTAACACATAATCTAGCCTAGTCTTCCAGACATATTCAAGAGGGATGCTAAACCAAACATTTCAATGTCTATAATGAGTGGCTCACGATCTCTACACGAGCCAGCTGCCGCAGGTGTGCTCGAGCACACGCAACAAAATTGACGTCACACTACCCCATTCCCGCTTAAAGGGGCGATGCAACGGTTTTTGAATTTTGCGGAAATACCGCTTAGAACGGATTCCTGACGTTAATGACCCGTCAAATACCCGTTCGTTTTTCACCGCACGCAATCGAAGTCGCAGAAAAAAATAAAGAAAAACGACCAGAGTTCACCCCTCAGCTCGCAGCCAGAACAAGCGGCCACGTGATCTGGAGTCAAATATATGCCGCCAATGTTGATCATAGTCATGCGCTGGGGTTGGCAAGGCACAGGACACGCGCTGAGTTCCAGACATTTTTATGGTTCGGCTGTTATCGTCATGGCAGCGATTGGACACAGGACACTACCCGAATGCTTCTCAAGCTATTGATTATCACGAGCTCAAATCGAGTGTCCACGCCATGCTCGGGTCCAATCTATGAGCCGCATTCAAATACCGTCCCTAGGCGGTACTGCTACCGCCCAGCTACGTCATCAGGTTTGCGAAGGAGAGATTGAATGAAAACACTCGGTTTTGTCCTCAAAATTACAGCGCAACAAAGGAGTTTCTTGGTTAGTGGCGTTGCGTGCGAGTATCCTTGAGTCCCTCTAGTGCCAGTAAGCTCGTGTAAAGTAAAAAACATTCCAATTGAATATCGTTGCACCGCCCCTTTAAGATGAGAGTGAAATGTGTTGGCTCCAGGAAAAAGGAGAATAAAGACAGGCTTTTCATCTCCACATTGGGTGTGGTGTTTAAGGTAAGCTAATGATTGGTCTAATAAGCGCGAAGCTTTCACTTATTGAGATAAAAATTCTCTCTTTATTTTCCTTTAGCCCGAAGCCCATGTTTTTCACGGTCACCTTAAGCGCGAATGGGATACTATGAAGTTAAATTCGTTGCGTGTGCTCACACACATCGGCGGCTGTAGGCTCGAGGAATTAACGTGCGCCACTTATTATGGGCACTAAACGTTTTGGTTAAGTATTTCTTCAACCCCTATGCTATGGCTAAACAAAGACCACGGGACGTCGGCTCCATGTTGACCTCTGTAACACGAAGTATCCAGTTTCCTTGTATATTTGTTGGTGCTTCGCTATAATTTTGGGTCGCTTTGTGGAATGTAGGGGTTGAAAGTTGCCAGATATTCCGCCGACTCCGGCTGTTCCCCTCACTGTCGTCCACCAAAGTTGATACACTTACGAGATCGTTATGATCATGCTGTCGTTTTCTCCGAAATGAGCGTCCATATTTCATGCATACTTGGCAGTAACAAGGTCCTACATATTTTGTAACTTGCGCTTCGTGTTCTATTTATGTTCGTCAAAGGTTAGCTGTGTATTTATAGTTATAAATTTTATCGCCGTAAAAGTATTACTTCATGCTCATTTCAAAACCAGAAGTGTATCGATATCTGTCTGTCGTAACCGGAGTCTTCTTCCCAGTCATTTTCTAACTGCTCAGTCCGGTAATTGAGCCGGCCTCTTTTACAATTATTCCTTCATGTACTTAGGTGTTTTAACAGCCACTGAACGATCCGAGTTTTTTGGGTAGCAAGACTTCCAAACCTTCTAATAACTATTGCGGAAAGCAACGCGAACCGGGTTTTGCATTATTTATATTAGACGTGACACAAACTGGCGTTTTTTTTCATTAGCCATATTGACAGGAATGTTGGGCAGAGAATAATATTATACTTTTAATTATTAGAATGCATTTCTTAAATGTTTCTTTTCATCTGAATTCTTTGAGCATGCATAATAAACAAACAGATACGCCTTAGATGCATGCTCGCATGGGTCCAAACGAATTTGTGACCCAACTGGCGACATAGTTTTTTTGTTTTGTTTTTGTAAATAGGTTTCAAACGTCTTCTACGTACAGTGAGGCAGCACATATTTTTTTTAAATTTTATCCTGAATATTTGCTATCAACTCAAACCAAGGCATCAGAAGCCGCGCTGGGGCTTTATATTTATTGTTAATGAACATGGGTCCCTTACACGGATGTCGGAGCACGCCCTTTCTCGCTCATCTTGGTCACATAAGATGTCTATTTAATTTCTTAGTGCATGATCATCTTGGCTCAAAGGGGCACGACCTTTATAAGCGTCGTGGTTAGTTTCCTGATATTCAAGCACTTCTGCTTTCTATCATATAATTCTTTAGCTGACATATGTTTTGAGACCGTTTGTAGAAACAATGACAACGTTACATTCTTCGCTTGCTGGGTAGACTAAAGAGATATTTCTCAAAGAGTGCTTAGTAAAAAGGATCTTAATTGCCTTTAACAAGCTGCAGAACAGTATTAAATTGCTTGAGTCCACAGAAATCCTTTAAATGTAGGTAGCGAACACGTTAGCCTATTTTAAGATGCCGCAAATAGCGGCTGGCGGTTCGTTTCAACAACCAATTACGAGACGGTGATCAATTCTGGCACACAAACGCCACTGAAAATAATCAAAAATATGATTTTTTAATAATTCTCTAGACTTTTTGAACTTGTGTAGCTCCATAGCTCCATTTATCAGTATTCACCAATTATCTTTAAGCAATGGCGCGTATATAAAGATTCACGAACGTAAAAAAAATATATTGATAACCAACTTAGCTGGCACTTTCTGTGGGAATTGAGCTCTTTCACAGATATGTCATAAAAATGTTACACTTATAAGGTGAATGAGATTGTATTTTTTCTGGGCCTAGCACAGTCCTAATCTAGATTTCTAAAATATTAGCTACTAACTCTTGATGGTAGAGTTGCTTGACATTTGCATAGCTTGAATGAAATGTTGAGGTTATATCGGGTGTGCTTAAATAGGTTTGTACTCCAACTTGTTAAGCTATTCAAACAACCGAATTACATTTTTAATGTAAGTGATATCGTGGCACCAGGTGGAGATCTTTGCATACTTGAGCGATCAAATTAAAAATGTGGAAAATGAAACGGCTAAATTTCATAGAGATAACTTGAATAAAAAGTCAAGTCCATTCAAGGAATCTATCAAAAAAGGTGGCGTGCAGAACTCAGATATTTTAGCCGTCACATAATTGTCAGCCACTTCTAATAGTAGGATTTAAATTAAAAAAAATGTGATCTAAACAAATCCACACAAATCGTGAGAAAAATGTGTGCTAAACCTTGATTTCGACGGGTTATAGTATTGTGTTAAATTAAATCTAGAAAATATTTGAGATTGTTAAGCAGGTAATCAAAATTGTCTTACCTGATTATTGATACCTAGATGAAGTTTCCGATAGTCTTTAATTTTTTGCTAAGTGGGATAGAATGTGCTCGTCTATACTTCGTTTCAACTTAAGTCCAGACTCAGTCGACACTTTGATTTGATGGGACAAGTCATTGTCGAAAACGCAATTCAGTGGGGCTTTCCTGTGCATGAGATTAGTTTAGCAAAAATAAGACACGTACAGAAGACAAAGATCATGTTGGTGCACATTTGACGCTGTATTGTCGGCCTCTGCACCTCGTAGCGTCGTTTGTGCCCGAACTCAAAGTAATAGAAAATATAATTCGGTATACAAAAAAAATATGTGTGGCGAATTTATAGGCACTTTTGATGTGAATACCAGAAAGATTCGTGCATCACAAACATCCGCGATACTTTGGCTTTCCAGCGCTCTTCCTTGAACGTAGCGTACGCCACGTTCAAGGCGCTCTTAATCGAACAGTTTAGCACGTAAAATCTGTGCACTTGACAGCTCTTCCTTTAATGAAGCGATGCTACCACTACTCGGGGAAATAAACCTGGCAATAATCAGAGCATTCTATACTATAGAGCTCTACGCCTTCCCCTCTGGTCCCAAGACTTCTCCGTTAACCAGTGTAAAGCACCTATCTTACCTGTGAACCGTTAAGAGTCGAGCCAGGCGGCCATGTTTTTTCCTGGGCTTCCGAAAATGCCCAAGATGTTGAGATAAAACGTTTCACGTACATATAATAAATATGAAAACTATCTTAGTTGCAACCAATTAAGTTATTCTTGCCATTTAAAGCCTCACGCAAGAAGTTTTGAATTTAGCCTTTCCTATCCGTCGCACTATAAACCTAACTGCTCGTTTCGGTCCGTCGACGTTCTTTTTGCTGACCGCGTTTGTCCCCTCATGGCCATCTCAGCCTATACGGGGCACGTGCACCTGGCATGGCCATCTCGGCCTCTACGGGGCACGTGCGCCTGGCACAGTCCTTTGCCAGACACTCCTCACAGGTCTTCCTTTCTTGAAATGTGGTCTATGGTGGAGTGTATTTGGGACTGGCTCGTAGTATGGTGTCAGCTGGTCCACCTGAGCCACGTGCCGCTTCCACCAAGTAACTGGATCTCTAAGCGCAACCTCTTTAGCACCCTGGAATTGGACCACACGGAAGGGCCCTGTGCGCCGTGGAACGAGTTTGGCTGTAATGCCCTTGTTCAATTCGCTAAAGATATGTGCATCAAGAAGGACATGGCCCCTTTGGCGTATTGTTGCAGGCTCCCGTTGCCGGACGCAATACGTCTTCTGGCCCTTTCTCCCTTATTTTCTCTTTCTCTTGGTAATATCTGGCGAAATCAAGTGCGTCATGCATGCGCCGAGTGGCTTCTCCCGCGAAGGCATGACATGCTAAAATTGGCGGCGCTCAGTCGTCCTTGCTTTCCACCCCTTCCTAGGTGGTGCGAAACTCTCGGCCGTAGCGAAGAAAAGATTGGGTGAATCCTGTAACAACTCTTTCTGCTGTCACCGATATTGCGATTCCGGTGACGGCCGCAATCAATACTTTGTTACCGAAGCGCGATTCCGGAATTGATTTCGCGGATCCAAAAGCACAAAATTGATTTCCGGATTGTGATGGTCCCAGTCTCTGTGATAGGAATAATATCCTCGAAAGATCTCTTTACCGTGCCATTGTGCCTCTCTACCATTTGACCTGCTGACCGGTGTGGCACAGTGTTGCGGTCGGTGATTAAAAGACTTACTGAAGGACGGCTTGCCATTGTCTAAACATAAGCGGGTGTGCCGTGCCGTCAGAAAACTTCCACCATAAGACTCTAAGATGTTCTTGCTGGTCACTGTTCGTAAAGGAAAAAGTTTGATAAACTTTGTAAATTTGTCTCTTATCACCAAAATGATCTTGCCGCATCCAGTTACGGAGCGCAGGAGTCCTAAAATATCACCTCTTAGCTCCTACATCGGTGCAGTCGCCCACTGGCTGCTCATAGGTCCTTCGGTGTTCTGGCGGCAGGCTCTAGTGCGGTGGCACACTTGAAAGCAAAGAACATGCCTAGCCACGTCAGCTCTCATTCTCAACCAGACAAAACGGGACGAGACGGGTTTTACAGTTTTTAACAAAAAACCTGCGTGAGCGCAAGCAGGATTGTCAAGGGATATCTTGAGTGCCAATTAAAGCAGGTGGGCAGGCAGCCAGGGCACCTTTCATTCCCCGCGAAGTTGAACGAGCAAACTGTTTGCATTTATTTCGTTTTTTCCCGCCGCCTCTACAAGCAGGCGTCGGCCAGGGTCTTCATCAGGAACCTTCATGCCTTGTCTCACTCTCAGGAGCCTCAACAAAAAGGTGTCCAGTTTTGGCTCGTCAGTCAATATCGCTCTGTTCTTCAAGCAGTTGACTTCGTCGATACAATACACTGCTGCAGTTACCTCAAAGGTTATGTGTGGCGCAGAATCCAGTGTAGAGATAGGAAACAGCGTATTAGGCAGGGTCTGATCAGGTATTCCACGGGCTGGAGAGCTGCCCTACTGAGGGCGTCCGTTTGGATTTTCGCAAGACCTCTTGGGTTTCTTATTCTGCTCTTAAAGCCCTTGAGTCGAAGCACCCAACGCTGGACTCCTGTTGAGGCCTGGTCGGAGCTGAACAACGAGGACCGTAAGAAATGGTCACAGTGAATTTTGAATTTGGTTGACTTGAAGTAATGTCTCAACTTGTCCACTGCCAAAGCCACTATGAGAGACTCCCGCTCCTCGACGATGCAACGTCGCTCAGATTCCCTAAGCACACTTCAGATAAAGTACACATGTTGCAGCTGATCGGGACCTTCCTCTAGATGTACTGCAGCTATGCCCACTCCGCTGAGATATGTTTCCATTACGAAGGGCTCATTCATGCCCTGCAAACTTATCACCGCGTCGTGAACCAGTGCTTCCTTGAGCAGGGTGAAAGCTCGCTCCTGCTGGTGATTCCATATCCAGATTTGATCTTCTCTCAAGAGATTGGAAAGGTGGCGGGAAGTAAAACAAAAATTTGTTTGATAGAGATTCGGTAATAGACAGCCAATCCCAAAAAGGCGTCCAGAAAGAGCAGTTAACTACCGCCACCACGTTCCCATCGTTCGGCCTTCATTGTCCAAGGCTTATTACATGGTTAAAGAGGTTGAGTGACTGGAAGCACACCTGAACCTTGTCGGGATTGATGTCCTGCTGGTCTGATGCGATCTTGGACATTGCTGCCCAGCACCTTTGAATGAACAAGGACATCGCCCATGAGTGCCATAGCAAATTGGTGGTTGATGCCAATCAAGACTTTATTCATTAGCGTTTGAAAGGAGGCTGGACCCCCTGTGACGCCAAACGGAATCCTTGTAAACTCGAAGGTGCCTTGGAGGTATATGAATGCCGTCTTCGGGTTGTATCCTGCTCGCATGTAGTAATTGGCAAAAAGCCTGCGAGAGGTCAAGGCTTATGACCGGCTCTGCTCCCCCGACTTGTGCCAGCAGCCAGTCGGTTCGGGGCCTGAGATACGCAGGTACCCTGGTGCGTCCGGTGAGCGGCCAATAGTCTATTGCCTGAAGAAAGCCTCCGGACTTTGTGGCAACCGGAACCGGTGCAATGGTCCACTGACTGGTGCTACGACGCACAAGTTTTTGTTCCCGCAAGCCTTGAAGACAATCGTCAGTTCTCACTTATTTCTTGGAATTGACAGAGTGCAACTTGCAACGAATGGGTGGACTGTCTCCTGTATGTTGTTGATCCTCGGGAACGGAAGCACAGCCGATAGTTTTGGTTAAGATTGCGCCACAGATCTTCAACAACCTCTCTTTAATAGCATGCACTTCAGGCATGTCGGCAAATTTGTTTATTGAATTCGGTAGCGCTGTGGCTGGAAGCGGCGGCACAAGGCGGCTCCTCTTTGAAGATGTTCTCCAGGAAGTAGAATTGTGCTCTTCCCAAACACGCTGCTTGCTTGCTTTGTAGCCCTCACAAATGGCAGATTGCGCTGGGGCTCTGCTTTAATTTTCTATCGCTCAAGGGCCACATGCAAGGATATATATCTGACTGTAAGGAAACCCCTTCCTAGAACAAAGTTTCAGTCGAGGTTGGGCAAACACAGGAAACGTCGTCTCCGGAAACTGGTCACCCACTGGACATCACCGTAAATAGATGCAGTGAAGTGGGACCAAGCTGATGCCAGTCGCAGAGAGCGCACTTTTTTTTTATTACTGGCCCCAGTGTCTTGAGCAGCTTCGGTTTCTGGTCGACCCAAGAGACTGACGCTGGAGTCTGTGTCGAGCAGTGTCTTGAGCATTGATGACCCGATTGTAACGTCAAGAAGAGGTTCTTTTTCCCCGGCAGTAGCCGCCCCTTCCAGCGCTTTGTCCTGGATGCACACCAGAGCGTCATGTACTAGTGTCTGCTTCCGGACACAATACTTCGAAATGGGCAGGCTGTTCCTACCTGAAGCAGACGTGTGGACCCTACCGCAGACCCTGGCACAGTTGCGGGCGGAGTGACCGACGCCTCCACATCTCCTGCAGTGGACGACTCCTTGTTAGAACTGATGCGAATGAGACATCGGCCAAACAGAATATGCAACTCCCCTTTATGTTGCGGGTCCTGGAAGCTGAGATCTGTAGTAGGAGAGTTCGAATGGTGCCGGGTGGAGAGATCAGCGGTACCTCGACTGGATTGCGGCTATTCCAGATGACACCGCGGCTGAAAGAGCGGGTGCGACAGCAGTGGGCATTGCAGCCTCTGTCCCACAGAAATCGTTGTTGCCTCGTGCACGGAAGACAAGGTCACGGGCCACCTGTTGCCTTTCTATGGGTGGCAGTTTGTACTAAAGCGGCTGCCAGGCACGCTCCATCAGACCATCCGCTGCCTTAGCAAGCTCGCTCAAATTTGCGTACTGCGTCCCTTCCGCCAAATCCTGCAGCTGGGGATGCTTATGGTGTTGCACGCAGTACGTATTTTCGTAGTCGGGCTCCTCTTCCCCTTTTTCCTAGAAAATTTTGGCAATATTGTAAATGAATTTTGTGGGGTTCTCCTCGGGGTGCAGAGCGTAGTGGGTCAACTCACCTTTTAGACGTCGCTTGGCGACGATTGGCACAAACTCGGCAAAAATTGCAGCCGCGAAGTCTCGTTAACTTCCGAAATTACCAATAAAACGCAACCATAATATGGCGTTCTCTTGCCGTGCGGCCGGAATGATCTGGCTTTGGCAGTTTTCAAAGGTGACCTCCGTAATTAAGGAAAAGTTTGCGAGCATTTCGATTTATGCTTTCGGCGACTTTCGATCACTGAAGCCTTTAAACTTAGGCAACTGCGCAGCAATTTTTGCAGAGGTCCATCAGACGGGTGGATTGCAGCCACGGTTACCTCGGGTTCGTTGGCGGGGGCACTGCAGCTGTCAAAACGAGTAGGCGCACTTGAGTGGAAGCGTGTTCCCGCTACATCGTGGATCCGGCGGTTTCTCTTAGGAGGTGGTTTATGAATCCATCCGGTACTTGCACGTTGTCCATCCTCAATCCCGGACTAGCTCCTACTTGCTTGGATGGAACCTTCACTAACCGATCGCCATTCAAACCTAACTGTCCGTTTTGGTCCGTCGTCGTCCTTTTTTGCTATCTCGTTTTTCCCCGGTGGCCATCTCGGCCTCCACGGTGTGAGTAAGCCTGGCACAGGCATATTGGCCTCTACGGGCATGTGCGTCTGCATAGTCTTTTGCAAGACACTCCTCACAAAGTAACTGTAACCCCCTGTATATTTAAAGTGCCAGAAAAGTGTTGTGCTTCACGACGAATTTGTTGAACGGACATTTGGTAACATGTTTCAATGAACTAGCGTTCGATTAAACATGGTTTAGGGAAATGTCCAGGCTTAATATGAGACAGCCCACACGGCCTACTCTAGCACCAGCTTGTGCAATTTTCATGTCGTCTCAAGAAGAAAAAAGAATGAATGATAGAGCCACGCGTTGACTCTTTGAAAAAGTGTAGGCGGCCCGTGCTAGAATAAGGATATTTAACACGAGCGTCTGTTGCGTTCTTATTTGATGCAAGTCAGTTTACTGCGGTTTAAGTAATTAACACAAATACAGTGGCTATTGCTTTTACATTCACATATTCTAAACCAGCTGTGAACTAAACATTTTTGAGGCGGTGTGGGTTACGGTATTTCGCCCAGAAAAAAAATGCTTCCGTATACGCGGTTTCCAAAATTAGTGCTGAACATGTAATTATTTTCTAATCAACTATTTATCAACCGCCGAACAATCTAAGTATAGAGAAGTAAAAACCTCGCCCCCCCCCCCCTCGCTACAGATTGCACAGGAGCTTGGCGTATGCACTCTTTCTATTCTTTCGTCGCGTATCTGCTTGCGATCAAGATAGATACGCTAAGCGATCAGTAATCTAAACCATACATTGTTTAGACTTCTCAAGTGTGTATAAGAGCTTTAGTGGTCCATAGGTAGAAGAATATAAAAGCTGTCTTGGGCCGGATGCGGCCTCTCGGTTTTGTGTCCGGCACATCTGTACTAATGTGTTTCTCAACTGTATTGGTATATACTTTTTTATTAGGTGGATGCTCTGACCTACACCAGTTCACACAAAAATGTGTTCAACAAATCGTCACTGATGATATCATTTTCGATGCATGTGTACATGTTCACCAGAAGAAATGTTACTGGAGGCTTTGGCATTGGTACACCTTGCATCAGAGGCTTACACGGGGATATACCCACGGTATGATACACGGATAGGATGAGACTCTTTAAACTATATACTACAACGCCTCGAGTCTGATCAAAGGAGCTGGCGTTTGAGGGTACAAAAGCTGCCACAAGGTGCAGCGCTCCCGTTGCCAACCAGAGAAATGGCAGTAATAAAAGAGCGTAGTGGACGATTCTAGAAACGCGTGTCAAATCGTTATTGCAACACGCACGCTTCTCACAGGAAAACAGTTAATATCGTTTTGATTGGTACTAAAACGGGTATTTCTGAAAATTAATAACGTTTCCTATAACAAGTTTATTTTTACTTTACTGTGATTAAACTTTGTCTTGATTAAGCCTAAATTATGGTTTCAATTAAAAACTAGCGGGACATAATCGAAAAAAAACATATCGAGCCATTTTAGCAATATATAAAGTACGCACAATATTTTACGATGTTTAAAAAAAACTCTAAGTTTCGAAAGCGCTTCTTTGTTTCTTTATTCTGATGCAAAGAACATTTGCGTCGCCGCTCATGCCCTCATGGCGGCGGCGCGGAACGCACTTGTGCCACACTTTACTCTTTCTGTGAGGGAGGACATTCGCAAGATGTATGGAAGGAGGAGACGTCCACAAACCTTAATTCTATGTATTTCATATACACACTTCAAAATATATTCAGTGGTGCAGCATTTTTGTCAC
>JAZHYW010010622.1:0-17108 GCA_037355805.1 Ixodes ricinus | reverse complement strand
TGGTGCTTGATCTCCTTGTCGAAAATATTGTGGGTTAGTTTTAATATAACTTGTTGTTCCATGTTCTAAGTGCGAGACACGCTGCAAAAAAAAAAAAAGAAAAAACCTGTTCTTGCTTGCACCTGGGGCATCGCAAACACTTGAAAGAGCCTAGTAAAATAGGCTAATTCGCTCATCTTAAAGCACTCAGTGCAATGAACAACTCAAATGTTGTGTTGAGGACCGCTGCGAGGTTGTCCGTCCTACTCCGATGTATTTGAACCTCACCAAACACAACCCTAGCTTGCAAGCTGCGCCAGTAGTGTGCTCAAAGTTTGGTCAGTGTTCGCATTTCTTTCGAACCCCATGGTACATTACATTGTCAACGTAGTAAATAGGGGCGCAGTAACGTAACAAACACGATGAAGAGGGTAGGAATATGGGCTCATGAAGCATAACCACTTACAAAGGATTACGCAAGCATACGAGGCACGTTTTCGAGTTTTTAATTCTTAATTGTTATTTTGATTTGAATAATCAAACCTATCACTGAGATGTTTTGTTTCATTTTAAAGGAGAGAAATGTGTTTTAACATTTATATGGCGTGATAATAGTACTAGCGTATCGTCAGCATACTGGTAAAGCTTACAGCTGGTAAGGTTAACAGCTTTTAAGTTTACAGCTGGTAAAGTTTACAAGTATATTGAAAAGTAAGCGCGACAAAATAGCGCCTTAGTGAAACGCCCGGTTCTAACCTGACTTCTGAACTCCGCGTTCTTTCTATGTAAACTTGTTGAGTGCGTTCATTTAAAGACTCTGAGTAGTTCCAGAAATGGGCTGGGGATATCAACATGATTTTGTTTTTGTAAACGTATGGCGTGGCTCATACTGTCAAATGCTTTTGACACATTGACGAACGGTGCACAAGCGAATTAATTCTTTTCAAATTCATAATGCAACTCATCTCTAAACTCTACAAGCAATGGTCGTGTTCCCCTCCTGCTGACAACTTTGGACTTGGTTGTCACATATGATGCAAAAATGATGAAGAAACTGACTCATAAATTGGAGCAGATGTTCTTCTAATATCTGACTTATACAGGGTAAAATCGAAATGGGTCGGTAATGTTCCGTCTTCCGACCATCTCCTCAGTTGTGAAGTGGCTTAACTTTTGCATTCTTCGTGATATTAGAAAAATGTTTATCTTCCATGAAAATTTATATCTTCCATCACGTTCATAAGGACGTTTTTAATGTAGTCAAAATTTAGACGGGGATCACTCACTTTATATTATCAGCCCCACGTGATTATTTTGCCTTAAAACTAAACACTATACTCCTCAGATCATCCTCTTTTAATTTTAAGGAAAGCTGAATCCGAATTTGAACTTACTGAACTAATTAAAAAGGTAACGTCGCCCGGCAGAAAGCCTGAAGACTTCGTAAATAATGTATTAAACCTATCGGCAAGTGAACATGTGATTCTACCAAATATCGTTTCTAACGTCTCATCTACCAAATTCGTAGCCTTACGTCCACGAAGTTGGTTAAGTAAAGACCAAGTTTGTGCAACATTAGATCTCGTAGAACGGATCTGGCCTTGGAAGTATTTTTCCTTGGCTGCCTGAACCAACGCATTTCGCGATTACGCGCGTAGCAAAAACGGTTTCTTTTTTTTTTTAATTACGATATTTTTACAACGTATTTAGAAGGCGCATATCTATGATCTTCTTGGTCGCCGAGAGGTCGTCAAATGAGAATCCTTATAATTTCGCGACCATAATTGGTTCTTCTTTTTCTATGCATAAAACATGAAGGTTTAAGGAAAATAAAAACACTAAAACCCACTATCATTTTTTGTGCACAATATTGCCGGTCTTTTAGCCTAATCTCTCACTAATGCACACCGGTTTGTTTGCAAACGTGTGCTCGTATGTAGAAGTCGCGGCGTTAATACTCAACAGCACTTACAGGTGAAATATTTGTACTTGGGCGCCCAGGCGCTCTCTCCTTGTTCGCCCCTCGATTAGTGCAGCGCGAAGGAAATGAAAAATTTTATTGGCTGTAGAGACGCGAACTACCTACAGCCAGTGGCAATAGAGAGTTTTAGGAACTCGTTTTTGCACATCCGAAAGTGAACGATGGGCCCTTTGGTACGAACTGCGCATGCTCTACCGCAGAAAGACTCGCACATGCGCAGTGCGGACGGCTCATCGTACCATATCGGTGCGCAGAAACGGTTCCATGAAACTCTCGAACACTAATAACGACCTACTGTTAAAGTTGAAGTTTTCCTTCTCCTCCTTCATCTTCTTGAGGTAACCGTCGATGAAGTCTCTGTTAAAACCCGGGTCGAGGGTCTTCTCGTGCTCCTTTGCTTGCTGCCTTTTTAGTAGAAAAAACAGCATGAAACATTTTTGTTTTCTTTTCGTTTTTTATCAATAGGTATTCATTTATTCCTCTCTCCTGAAAAAAAAAATCACATTTTTATCTGCACTGTCGACGTCCTTTGCTTAGATATCGATCCTGTCTAACCAGCATTTCGTCTTTTGCAAAACGTACAGCCCGTTTGGTGAAATTATAGGTGAACGAAAGAGATACCCGAAAGGAAAGCCCAGATGACAGAGTTTCATTTTGTGTTGATCTTTCTTGTAGGCAGCGGCGTCGCCGTCGTCGTCGCCGCCGCCGCCGGCGTAACCGCCGGACGTCACACGTGACGTCAGGAAGGTCACGAGTGACGTCACGAGTGTCACGAGTGACGTCACAATGGTCACGAGGGTGGCGAGTGATGTCATGTGTGACGTCACGAGGGCCACCAGTGATGTCACAAGGGTCACGAGGGCTACAAATGACGTCACTCGTCACGTCACTCGTGACGTCACACGGGCATACTCTTCCCTCCGCTCCTCCTCCTCAAGAGCTGCGCTCTAATTCGCCATTAAAGAGAATTGTAAACGTCTTTTATTTTTGTTTTGTTTTGTTCGCGTATAATTGCTGGCCTACACACTCAATCTTCCAGCAAACAACTAGAGCAGGTTCGAGCATTTTCGCGAGGGAACTGAATACATGCCATACATGAATACCCTTATGATCAGTTGCAAGAATTCTACCACATTGCCTAGCCCTATTCTCTGCCGGAGCAAACACTGCAGCCACTAGCCCAATTCTGTCTTGTGTTCAGTTGGAAGCAGAAAATAACCAAGCAAAAAAAAGACACGCCTTTGACGCCGTAACCTCATTACAGCATCACTTCCCAGTGGCAGCCAAGATCAGCAGGTAACAGGCATTGATGCTGGAAGACTGTAGTCACTAAAATAGGTTCGAGCTTATCTCCACCTACTGGACCCCGAAATGACACAAATAACTTTTTTTTTTTCGGGAGCGAGTGTGCAGGAACAAGATGTCATATTGAGCTGGGGTTTAACCCTGGCAGCAGCAGCGGCTGCTGCCAAAGAACCATCAAAGAGCAACATAGAGCACACATACAAATACACACAAATACGCTGAGCAATATAAAATACGCTACACACCTCATACATGCCTTTCCACATTTTTCGGAAATTAACGCTGTCCACTAAAAGAGCGTGTTAGGACGTCAACGAGAAGGACCAAATTAGGGTATTTATAGACCTTTTCCATTGCAGACGCCACCAGGCAGTGCTCCGGTTTTTGACGTCCCAGCAACCTTTCTGCTCATAAAAAGAATGAACAAAGACCACCTTGAAGGCTGCTTCACACGTTTGCAATGGTTGCGTTCGCATGCAACCAAAATGACCGTAACGACCAAGACACGGCAGCAACCGTGACTTATGGATTGCTTCGCGGAGCCACCCTTTGCATCGCTTGTCACGCTGTGTACTGCGAACACTTGTCCTGGTGAGTTTGTTGTTACGGTCGTTTTCGTTGTATGCAAACGAACCAACGCAGATGTGTGAACCAGCCTTAACTCCGCTGCTTGAAACGTCGACGAACCATTTGACCACCAGTTCTCCTGGCGAACAAACCAAGAAGCGCGAGATCTGTTCAAACTTTTCGAATATTCTCGTAAACCAGCTTGTCTTCTTCAAGGCGTTATATCAAACACAGCCGAAGGCCCTCGCTAAAATTCCAGCTTTGTTGTCCGTGTAGCATTTACCCTTTCTAGCACTTGTGACATGGGCAATCTCGTCAGGCTTGCAAAGACGGAGCTTGCAAGGACCGAAAGTCGCTTGGGATGGAAACAGCGGTTTGTGTTTGTCGAGAGTAAAAGGGTTTCTAGTTGGGGCTTTGTTACAATATCTGTAAAGACCCTCTGGCGTCACAAATCATTTTGCGCTACTTGTAAAATTATGTTTAGTGGATTCACGCCCATATTTTATGCGATATGCAGTCACAAACTATGTTTCCGTATGTCTTGTCTTCAAGTGTAAAAAGATTGTCTATTAGCCGTTGACAGCTTAAAACACGCATGGTGTGGCGCGTCCCCAGCACGTTGTTATGGCTGCACAGTCAGTGAGATGTCGCTGCATCGGCCAATATGAACCCCGAAAAACAAATCACGTAGCAAGAAGCGTTCTCACTATATCTCTCGCCTAGCGCTTATACATTTTTTTTTAAATTTAAGTTAACCTGCAGCGTTCCGAGGGCAGTATTGCAGGAAGCGAGAAATATCTTTGAACAAATGTGCACAAATATACGGACTAATATACTGGCAATTCCTGATATGGATAAGTTTAATCCAAATTCAAACAAATCATTATCAAAGGAAAATGCATAACATAAAGAAAGAGAAAAAAACAAAAAAAAACTTCTTAAGCTTTCAATTACAATGCGGAGATAGTGTCTCCGGCTCCTCGGAACGAAAGAAGGCGGCATGCCAATCAACGGAAAACGTAAAGAGTGTGCGATGATCAGCAAGCAAGGTGCGTGCTGTCACTGTCTAAGGTCTGGGAAAAACAAAAGCATCTGGACGCATATGAACGATAAACAAACGCACGAGGTGCGTAAAGAGCAAACGAAATTTCACGCCGTATAGTCACAAAATTGCAATGATCAGTGTTTTACAGCGGAGCTGTATAGGACTCATTTGTCGGGTTTTTTCGTGTCCGTCGACAGGACAGTAGTCGACAGAGTAGTCGAAAGCAAACTATCGCGCGCGCCTTACCATTTATCATGTGGTTTAGGCACTTGTTTCAATAAAAAGACCGGAAAACAAGTGTCAGAACCACATGATATAGGATAAGGCGCGCGCGAACAATGCGAAGCCCGTAGCGCCCCCCGCATGCGTTACTCGATAAAGATTGCGGTTGCATAGGATGCCGCGGCAACGGCACAGTGCAAAATGATGACTGACGTCACTGGCCCGGCTAACAATGCGAAGCACGTAGCTCTCCCCGCATGCGTTTCTCGGTAAAGATTGCGGTTGCATAGGATGCCGCGGCAACGGCACAGTGCAAAGTGATGACTGACGTCACTGGCCCCGCTAACAATGCAAAGCATGTAGCGCTCCCAGCATGCGTTTCTCGGTAAAGACTGCAGTAGCATAAGCTGCCGCGGCCACGGCAGCGTACGAAGCCTTTCATATATGAAAAAGTTTTAATACAGTGCATTTACTTTTCTTTCGTCAATCATTTGGTACAGACCCTTTTGTTGTTTACAAACCCGCTTGCGCCCCAAGCGACTTCCGGTCGCACCGTCTTTGCGAGCCTGTTTAGCTTGCTTATGTCAAGAGTGCTAGAAAAAGCATAAATGCTACTCGGACAGCAAAGTTGGACATTAAACGAGGGGTTTCGGCTGTATAATAGTATATCTTGGAGGAGGTAGGTTGGTTTACACGAATACTGGAAACATTTTAACAGATCGCGAACTCCTTCGTTGTTTTGGCAATTACCTGGAGAGTTGGTAGTTAAACGTTTCATCTACATTTCAAGCAACAGTGTTAAGGTGGCCTTTGGTCATTCTTTTTATAAAGCGGTAGTTTTCTGGGACGTCAAAGACTGCAGAGCACCACCTAGTGGCGTTTTCCATAAAAGCGATCTATGCTGCAATGGACAATTGTTGCAGGTGACACCACAGCTTTGCTTCCCAACCATCCTCACAACGTAGGTTAAGACCCCTATTTTTTTTAGTAAAGCAGATACGTACAGGCACACGATTGCTGCTATCATCGCTGACAAGATGAGCAGGACGCGGAGGTGTTTTCAGTTGTCGCCACCTATAACTCGATATTTTTACGTTCTATAACACTAGCCGTATCGTGATCTTCGATAGCGCAAAGGCAGCCAAAGAGCGACGAAAATCAGCGAGCGCGCGATGGAGGCCCGGCATTGCGACAGATTCCCCTTCTCGCCCAACCAAAAGACCTGTTATAACGAATTGAAAGGGAAGGAAGTCAACCTTGTTTTGCATTACCTGATAAATTCCCTCAGTTGCGCCGAAATGATTTTAACGTGATTGGCCTTGGTGTGCGGCAACATGGCTACGATTTTGTTGGCCCAGGCTGGAAGGAGGGCGAAGAAGGACCCGGAAAAGAGGAGCTTGAGGATGCTGTTCAATCGGACGTCAAGGAACTTTCGCCTCGGATCTTCAAAGTTGTAGCGCGTTCCAAAAAGTAGCGAGCACACGTTGTTGGATATGCTCGGTATCAGGTAGTCT
The DNA here is from genome assembly GCA_037355805.1 of Ixodes ricinus. NCBI lineage: Eukaryota > Metazoa > Arthropoda > Arachnida > Ixodida > Ixodidae > Ixodes > Ixodes ricinus. The sequence continues at coordinate 10,495 of JAZHYW010010622.1, read as the reverse complement.
TCGATGCCAAAGACGGAACCCCTTTTTGCGGCGATTTTTTCACACAAGTACAACGCCTCTTCCTGCATGTAGAAACGAAAAAGAGAATTATTTCCTTTCCTTTAAAGGTAACATTTTACTAGGAAAAGGACTTGGCATGCCCCTACGCACGACCATGGCGTTCAGAGCTGTCTCAAATTTCCTAACTCTGCAAGCCGAAATTACATAGCATTCTTAACTGTCGTTTTTGCGTTCTCGGCGCTCCGAGCAAGTAGATCTCATTAAAACCTTTCTTTGACATACCCGTACACGCTCCTCGATGTCTTTTTTACCGTATTCCACGTCCCGCAGTACATGCATGCAGAACCGGCGGTTCTCCTCCCATTCTTGACCATTGAGGTTCGCGACACCTGCGACCAAATTGAATGAACCGGGTAAACAGATGAACGTAGGGATGCATACGCCCGAACCATACAAATTCTGTGGCAGCTTGCGCCACCTACCCCGCGCTTCCTTCGCCTGAAGACGGGACCAAGCGGTGGGCGTACGAAGTAACTTCGGTGGGAAGATTTGCTCGTTCGGTCGCAAAAACTTCGCCATGCGCAGGCAACCCCCGAGAGGACCTCACCAGCTACTTTTGGCTGTGCCGCCACTGCCGCGTCGCGTCGCGGGGCACCGCCGAGCGGCGTAACCATAGCAACAGTCGCTAGAACGTTGTCTCGCAACACACGCGCCTTTTAATTTTTTAATATATATGTACCAACTATCCCCAACCAAAGTTTTATTGCATCAGCAGTATGGCCTCGTTATTTGGGTTGCACACTACCGTGGGCTCGTTATGCCTTTATTTTACCCCGAAGTAAAAAAAAAAAATTAGATCAGGTAATGATAATAATGCAATTAATGCAAAGGTGCAAGCGAGCTCGGCAAGAATGACGAAAATAATTCCTGGAGAATGGAAACAAGGGGCACAGAGGACAAACACGAATCTCCAAACACAGCTGGGTGACAACGCGCGACCGAAAAAGCCGCCTGGTCCTGGCATCGAACCAGGAACCTCTTCATTTCCAGTGCAGCGCTCTACCAATTGAGCTAACCAGGAGTTAGACGTCGGTAGAGCAACCGGGTTTTATCAGCTGCCACCAGTCTAACACCAACATGGGTGAACGGCCTGCCTTGTAAGGTGATGATGATAATGAAGTTAAGGGGGACACTACCTGGACATGTCTATTTTTGAACTGCTCACTCAATCGGTGTGAAATTGGCAGGTGGTATTGGTAGCCATACAGAAGGAGGGCATGCAAAGTTTCAGCCCTGTGAACCAATTTTATGAGGTACTATACCTCGAAAACGTAGCTTTGTATGGAATCTGCTCAATGAATCTATCGTTGAGAAACAATGTTGATCACCACATATTTTTCTGGTGGAATGCATACTGGAATACTTGTAGCCGGTTACTATAAAAAGAAATTTCAGAAAATATGCATTTTTCAAATAAACAAAAATTATGAAAGTTTTTTTTGTTTTTCTTACATTTGCCAAGTTTTGCAAATTACAATTTTTTATAATAAAGGAACATGAAATTGTAAAATCTAGGTTCGTAGTAACCGGCTCGATAAAGTTTCGGCATATAGTCCGCAAATATTAAGTCTCTCGGTAGTTTCATACGGAAACGATAGTTTTATTAAGGTGGGATTTGCTGCCAAAAGTGAAGCTGAGATAAATGCACTTGAAGTTTCAAGATGACGTTTTAAAATTTTCTTTTGCGTCTTAAATGTCCGAAATTATTTCCAGCAGTGTAGGTGATGTCTTCCTCAAACTTCTTCTGGCATACTGACATTGCTTTCAGCTATTTTCACTTGTGGATGACGAGTGTTACGCAGTGCATCACACCTCACCAACATATAAAGAATAATTATTTTTGACATTGTTTGTCAGTGCACATTGACAAGACTTTGTGAGAGTGTTCCTTGTTATCCATACATGCCAAAACTCTGCAGTTCTGAATATGCATTTTTTGGAAAAAAGGTGCAATTCAAAGTAGTGTCCCTCCTTAATGCGAATTTGCAAGCGACCTCGACAAGACTGATAAAAAAGGCGATGCGTCGCTTGGTTATTATAGAGGGAAAGGGGTATTATTTTAGCTGTCATATATTTTTTATTTTTTTTATTTAAATACCTTACACACCCTCAAGGGGCATTATGTAAGGGGGAGGGAGGGGTTACAAAGCATATTGAATCAAAAGTACAGAGCACAAAAACAACAAAAAATACCACACATAAATTGACATGCATCAAGGGCCCCAAAAAGTAGTTAAATCTTGGCGAAAAGGAACTTCATCACGTTGGCAAACAATGTTATCGGGCAAGTCGTTCCAGTCAGCAATGGCGGATGGCAAAAACGAGCAGAAAAACAAGGATGACTTACAAGAAATAAGTTTAATCTTACATGAGTTATCAAAGCGGGCTGAAACATAAGACGGTTGAGAGAGAAGTGACGAGTGAAGTGATGGTGAGTAGTAAATTTTATGCAGGAGACATAGCTTTAATACCCTGCGGCGTATCTCAAGTGAATGAAGGTTAGCACGAGTTTCAAGGTTAGCTACACTGGTATGACGTGAGTAATCAGAAAAAATGAAACGAACGGCTCGGTTTTGGAGTGCTTCCAGTGAGGCAGCTAAGTAATGATAATGAGGGTTCCAAATGCTGCAAGCGTATTCCGTGATCGGTCGAACAAGCGTGACGTATGTTAGTCGTTTAAGAGAAGATGGGGCAGAATTAAGGTTACGCTTTAAATAACCGAGACTACGCTTAGCTTTTGAAAGAATGTAATTAATATGCATGTTGCACGATAGATCGGAGGTCAGGTGAACTCCTAGATATTTGTAAGATTGGACTAATTCCAACGGGGTATTTTGAATGTGATATTGACTGGGGTACAAACAAGAATTCTTAGGACGAGAGAAACGAACGTGCTTGCATTTAGAAGAGTTTAAAATCATGATCCAGTTAGTACACCACGAGCTGATATCTAGTAAGTCGTCTTGAAGGGCAGCAGAATCTGATGGGCTGCTGATCCGACGATAAATAACGCAGTCATCGGCGAAAAGACGAATTTGAGAGGTTAAGGAGTTACGCAAATCGTTAATATAGATAGAAAAAAGAAGCGGGCCCAGCACACTTCCCTGAGGAATACCGGAGGTGACGGGAACAGGATTTGAACGATGGTTGTTAGCGATAGTGTACTGGGTCCCGTTATGTAAAAAGTCTTTAATCCATTTTAATACATGCGGGTCAATATTTAGTGAAGATATTTCGAGAGCAAACGCTGATGAGGAACGCGATCAAAGGCCTTAGAAAAGTCGAGAAATATAGCATCAGTAACCTCATTGCTGTCCAAATTAGTGTGAATATGATGTAAGAAACCAGCCAGCTGTGTCTCACAAGACAGTCCTTTTCTAACACAATGTTGATGAGGTGAAAAGAAATGATTGTTCTCAAGAAAAGTAACAAGGTTAGTATATAATATATGTTCAAGTAATTTACATGACACACTGGTTATAGATATTGGCCTGTAGTCATTAGCAGATGATTTATCACCACCCTTGAAGACAGGAATGACCCGCCCGATTTTCCCATCATTGGGCAGCCTACCCTCTAGCAATCACTGGGAAAATATTTCGGATAATATGACACAGCTAATTTCCTCAGCACACATCAATAATTTCGAGCTAATGCCGTCTTCACCAGCGGATGTAGAAAGTTTAGAGCTGTTAATAAGGTTAAGAACACCGTCTGGTGTAATGTTTACGTTAGGCATGTTATTGCTTAAATACGAAGGAAAGGGAGGGATTTCCCCCAGTGGTTCCTGAGTAAACACGGCACCGAAAGTCGTATTCAACCGCGAAGCACACCTTTCCTCAGATCCAATGTTTCCGTTATCAGTTAAGTGAAGTGCGGCATTGGCTTTTGGATTAACCACCTTCCAAAATTTTCTTGGGTTATTCAAGAGAAGTGACGGCAACTCTAGAGTAAAATATTTTTTACGAGCTTCCCGACTCTTCCCGTTGTACAAACGATGGCACTCCTTATAACTCGCCCAGTCAGAATCGGAGCGGCTTCGCTTGTCTTTGTGTTGTGTGTGGTCGATATTGTGTGGTTGATATTGACAAAAAAGTTTAATACTTACCACGAGCATTTATAAGTGCGATAATCCAGCTTTCTGGTCGGTAAAGAATTTCTTTCTGGCTTAAGAATTTCTTAATAGACTCGAAGTCGTTGAGAACGACCACGTTGGCGATCCCAGCGTCTATTCTGAAAGTAACACGAGCGGAAATTGTATTAAACGTCAATACAAAGGGGCGGAGACCTTTCCGAATAACTCAACTTCTTAAATTTCCATGGGACAATGGAGCCTATTCCCGCTAGCTGACAGCATTGAGTTCGGTGTATTTTTTAATTTCGTCGGGCTCGAATTTCCCATTGAAATTATTGACAAATCCCATAACTTTCAAATAAGAGAGTTGAAACCGCGTAGATAATCGTGGTAAATGATATTGTTAACAATGTCGTTACTAGTGAACATATATAAAAAGAAACATTCGCAGACGTTCCCTTAAAAGGGATTTGCGCCCTTTAAGGAGACAACGTATTTAATTATACGTCCAAATAGACATGCTGTTATTTTGTTTGTTTTTGTGGTACCTAACACATTTTCAAAGGTTATCAAAGTTTAGGCAGATGTCTATATATATATATATATATATATATATATATATATATATATATATATATATATATATATATATATATATATATATCATGGCGTGTTGATATTTAATTTATTTCAAAAGCGTCCGGTACAATAAGCGACAGTATGCCATCCAGACTGCTTTGTTTGTACAGTTTATGAAAGCACGTTGTGGTGTATATAGTATATGCCTTCTTTAGAAAAAAAAATTATTATTTGGAACGTTTCGATTACTTTTTTGAATAAATTGGTACATCCTCTTCCAAAACTCCCAGTTGAAACCTCGGTAGCCTTTACAGAGATTGTTGTATCTTCGTCCCGTCCATCAGTCATACTTTTATAATACAGAAACACATGCATTCTCCAGTAATTGCCCCTACTGTAATTGTAAATAGTATGGAGAATTTCCTGCATAATAAAGGTGATGAAAAAGTTCGCCAAAAGAACGAAAACACCACGTTTATAAACATTTGCGTCATGAAAAAACACACCTGCCACTTCAGAAACTTGTACATTCCTGAGTAATGACTAGCGCCGTAAGAGTGAATAATAATAATAATAATAATAATAATAATAATAATAATAATTTATTTGTGATGGAGGAGCATATCCACAAAACAACGCAGGTTCGTCAAAGCCTTCAAGGGCTTGTGTGACTAAACCGAGGTTGCAAAGATATCAAAATAATTATCACAAAAGAAGAAAGAAAAAGGAAAAACATAAAAAATTGTGAACTTAACCAGAATTAGCAACAGTTCCAGTTGAAGCTTAGGCTGCTAAATCACAAAAAAATTAATAAAAATAAAAAGAAAGTCAGGTTATGTCACTAGAAAAAAGTCACAAAATCGTTCCTTGAAGAGATGCACAATGCAGGGTACGTACAGGTGAAGATTGAGATTCTCAGTGCATGAGAACAGTCACAAAATGAGTCATGAAAACAAAAACAGAACAACAAATATGATGCAGAATTTGACACAAGCAAAATTGAATTATATCACAAATACACCACATTGAAGACGGCACCCTATTTGTGTCATGAATAGTAAGCACAAATAAAAGCATTATTTTAAACAATCACCTTTGGACTATACGCGAAATGCACCAATCAGAAGACACATACCTAGTGACATTATTAGTGGCGACAAAAGAATGCTGTCAAATAAAATAAAAAAGAACGTTTGAAAAAAAAAGCGCAAAAAAACACACACATAAAATGTTATACATTTTTAGATCGACTCATCGGAAGACAGGAGTAGGCGAAGCGATTTTCTAAGCTTTTTTTTGGAAGTGAATTCAGGGAAATTAGCAGGTAAAGAATTAAAAATCCGAGGAACGTAGAAGGACCGCAAGTTCTTGCCATAACGAGTGTAACATTTGGTGATAACATATCGTGGAACCGTTCGCAGTTGTCGAATATTCGGACGAGGTGTTTTGAAGTCAGTATTCCAGTAGTGACCAAGGACTACCGTTTCCACAAACAGAGATTGAAAGTTGGGCATAGATAATATTTGAAACATATCCTGAGAGGAAGTGGTAGGCTTGTAGTAAACATTACGCAGCATTCCTTTTAGGATAGCATTGATTTTTGCCTGCCATAATCCAGAGCAATTTCCAAAAATGGTGATTCCGTAGCGGAGGGAACCATATGCTAAGGAGTGAACTATGAGTTTCCTGAGATTAAGTGGTAGAAAAGCCTTGATGTTGTACATTAAGCAAGAAACGCTCCTTAACTTAGAACACAGTCTTGTCAAGTGTGAATTCCAAGAAAGATCAGAATCAAAAATAATTCCTAAATACTTCACAGTGTCTGAGAAAGCGATGGGAGTGCACTGGCAGTTGACACAGTGCGACGTGTGGAGGAAAAGATGAGTATTTAGGTCAACTAACTTAAGGGGATTGTGAAAACATACTAACTTAGTTTTTGAGACATTGATATCGATAAGATTATGGGCGAACCAGTTCATTAGTCTCAAAGAACATTCCTGGAGCATTTCCATTGCCCTTGCATAAGTAAGATGACTTGTTAACAAAAGAGTGTCGTCCGCGTATTGATAAAGGGAGCAATTCGAAACAGAGGTAGACATATCATTTACATAGATATTGAAGAGTAAAGGCGAAAGTACCGAGCCCTGTGGGACACCAGATTTTAAAGAGACTTTGACGCTGTGTATGCCTTTGATTGACACCAGCTGGGAACGATCTTGCAGGAAATTAGTCAGTAAGGACAAAAAAGGACCCCGGAAACCAACAGCTGAAAGTTTTTGCAATAAAATGGAGTGACTCACTGTGTCGAACGCCTTTCTGACATCAAGAAAGCAAGCACAAATAAACAGGTTGTTCTCAAAACCCAAATTTACCTCATCAGATAGCGCTTCGAGAAGGGGTTGAGTCCCACGACCAGGCACGAAACCGTATTGGTTGGGAGATATTATGCTGCACTTCTCTACAAAAGAAGACATAGTGATGTAAATAAATTTTTCCAATATTTTAGCAATACATGGTAGAATAGAAATTGGCCGATAGTTTTCAAGCTGGCCACGCTGACCTCCTTTAAAAGAGGTTTAACAATGGCAGTTTTCAATTCGATGGGAATGGAACCTGTCTCGATCATTGTGTTGAGCATAAGTAGAAGAGTATCTTTTAAGTGCCTGAAATTTCTACGGAGATCGCTAAGACATATTCCATCATAACCGGGTAATTTATTTGGCTTGAGCCCTAAGATTATTGATTCGAGGTCCTGCGATGTCATTTCAGGAAGAAACGCGGAAGCTGAGTTCAGGGAGGCACTAGAAAAGGCCGCTGTGGCCGATAGCCGGTCACTGCCCGAGAAGGAGGCAAAAAAATTGTTGAAGGTATTTGCCGTAGCCAGTGAATTAAGCCCAAAGGCACCGTCAAAATTTTGAATGTGAGGAGATGTAACACCACGTAACTCGTTGATTAACGACCACGTTTTAGCCGAGTTGCGTCTAGAATCAGAGAACTGCTTTTGAAAGTACAGCCGCTTAGCTGAGCGAATTAACGCGCTGACTCTGTTCCGGATTGTTCTGAATTCTGCTTTAAGGATGGAATTATGCGGAGACCGGCGGCATCGCTTCCAGGCTATTTCTTTGAGTTTTATAACTGACAATATGTCTTTATTTAGCCAGCGTATGTTGTCTTTTCTTTGTTTTACTACAATAATCTTTTTTGACGCTTCAGTAAACTGTCTAAACAGTTGCACAAAAGTGAGATAAATGTCAGGGGGTGACACGGAATGTTGAAATGTAAGCCAGTCATAAGTAGAAATACAGTTGTCGAGGCTATGGCGATCAACAATCTCAACGCGGTGCTTATTGTTGATACCTGTCACCAACGCCTCTCGTGGGAATTCCAACTGACATCCTATAAAATAGTGGTCCGATAATTTGTATGAAATGACTGCTGCCTTTGTTGTTGATGTTGAAGATCTTAAATTGATATGATCAATAGATGATATTACAATTTTGTCTCCGAGGAGTTCTTCCCTTGTGGGGGCCTGAATCGCAGGCTCTACGCCGTGATCCGCCAAAAGAGTTAGATACTCGCAAACCAGTGCTCTCGAAGGCTTCAATAGATCAATGTTGAAATCCCCTACAAGACAGAGGGACGCATTATTAGGCAAAGTTTGCAAACAGTCTCGCAGGTCAGAGAGGAATTCAGATACGTTTCCAGAGGGTGGCCTATAGCAGGCTAGCAGGTATATATTATAGACAGAAGTAAGAATACGCAGTGAAATGGTCTCACATGATCGGATTGAAAACTTAACCTCCGAGAAAAACAAATCGTCCTTCAAAAATACCGCGATACCACCGCCGCGCTTTTTGTCACGAGTATAGAACGTGCTATTAAACCCCGGCAACGAAAATTGACCTACATCCTCATCATGAATATTAATTTCAGTCAAAACAAACACATCGGCAATAAAACGGACAGAGTCAATGGCTAACTGAAATTCACACCAGTGCTTTCGAATGCTTCGTATATTGACATGAAACAAAGTAAAAATACTGCCTGCCCTTGTCTTAAATATTTCTTTACATGAGTCTAGGTTTTTTATCTGAAAAAAATTGTTCCTAGACATAATTCTAGGTTTTTATCTAACAATACTCTTTTTAGACGCCTAAACCAATTGTTCCAATGCATCAGTGTTGGGAATGCGAAGGAGTGGAGAATTCTGGTTTTGCTTTGCGAATATTTTTCCGTGGCGCACCCATACAAATTTGTAACCCTTTTCCTTGCCTCTAGTTCGTGCCAACCAAAACAGCTTCCTGTTGGCTTCGGTTAGGTTATCATTAAAGTATATCCTAGGATGAGATTCGTCCTGACGTATGGAGCCGAGGCGTCCACGACAAGCCATCCAACGTTCTTTTTGAACGACTGTAGAGAATCGGACCAGGATGGGAGGGACTGTTCCCGTTTTAGCCGGCAAGCGATGTGCTACCACGACATGAGCGGGTTCAAAACCCTCCACACCAAGTTGATCTGCTAGGTTTGTCATGGTATTCACAATGTTTTCTTGAGGCGAAACTGGTATACCGTGAATCTCTAAGTTAGGGAGGCGGTTTGTTTGATCTGAATCATTGTGGTTTGTTCTGAGCTGACGGATCTCTTTTGTCTGCTCGGCTACAATAGAGCGCAAAGCGCTCGTTTCACTTTGAAGATCTTTGATAGCTTTGTCTTGAGACTTCGTTGTCAACACTAGCGAGTCGTACTGAGTGGAGTAAAAATTCATAGACGTTTGCATTTCAATGATGGTAACTCGCATGGAGTCCACTGTCTGCTTCAGCGTTAATAGCGCATCTATCTTTGGATGTAGTTCGTGCAGAGCACCGACGGTGTCTTTCCACGAAAGAAGAAGATCGAGTTTTTGATTGACACTTGAGAGCTGCGCCACGAAAGAACTGGGGTCGTCTTGAGAGGGTGAAAGCTCGACTTCAGTGTCGGATCTGGGCAGCCCTCCACGACAGGCGAGACAGCGCCATTTCTCAAGTTTAGAAGCGCTCATTCCTTTGAATGTACCATCAGACACACCCGAGCACTTCTTTCCCAAGTGGTACGCTTTCGAACAGTCAACACATTTCATAAAACGACCGTCAGTTGGCAGAGAGCCAGAACAGACAGCACAGGGCTCCGGTGTAGGCATGGTACGCAGTTCACGACGAAGAAGAAGTTGAGGGTATAAATGATAAATTAGAACCAAACAGATTGCGAGAAAAATAAACAGTTCCAGGCTCACCCGCAAAAGTGAAACACAGTTAAAGCTGAACACGCGACCAGCCGCCAAGACCCATCGAGGCCGGAGTGTCCCATGTAATCTGGGCGAAAGAGTTTGTTGCGGTGGGCAGATGTTGGGCTCACTGCGTTGGTCAGAAGACCCGGGTAAAGGGCTTGTTGAGGAAGGCGGCTGCCGGGCTTACTGTGTTGGTCAGAAGACGCAGCATCAAAAACCGGAGCAGTGGTGGCGGACGTAAACCGTGGAAAGGGAGGGTCGTCAGAGAAGTATGGAGTGCCAGTATGGGGTGGTCACGAGTCTTCGTCGCTCGGGAAATCAAGGCTCGCAGAGATGAACTCTGATGCCGAAATAGATGATCGAGCGATCAGGCGAGATGACCTCTTTACCTTGAGCGGATGGAACGAACTCGGCGAAGACCACCACTTAATTTAAGCGTTAAAAGTGAGATAAAATCTCAGCACGAAGGAAGTAAATGTCCGAACACTGTGACTTCTTCTTCTTCTTCTTAATAATAA
>JAZHYW010010620.1:0-19848 GCA_037355805.1 Ixodes ricinus | reverse complement strand
AACACGGTGACCTGCGGCAAGCGTGGACAAGAGCCATTCCCCAGTAGAATCTTCTTCTGTCAGAAACACAACACGGTAAGAACTTGTCCTTGTTTCCATTCGCTGGGTCTCGTGTACAGTTTTAGTCGCTTCCTAAGTCTCCTGAGCTTACGTCGAATGACTTCATCGGTTGGCATCATGTCGGGCGCCATTCAAAAACGGCCCAATGTGCTCAAAGCCCGTGTCGGCGAAGCTTTCCTGAGGGATGCTTGTATCGGGAAATTTAGGGATAGCGTTGACTTTGACAGGTAGAGGTCGAACTCCCGAGATATCAAGGCGGTGTTCAAGAAAGTTCAATTCGGGTACCCCGAACTCCCACTTTGTGGCGTTCATGATAATACCATGCTTGGCCAGCGGCTCGAAGAGGAGACAAAGGTGTGCGCTCTGACCTTCTGGAGATGGGCTTGCGACGAGGAGGTCGTCGACGTAGCAGAAAACAAAAGGCAAGTCTCTTGTAGCAGGGTCAATACATCGCTGAAAAGATGGTGCCACGTCACTTAGACCAAAACACGTGAGTAAAAATTCAAACAGCCTGAAATGCGTAGAGATGGCTGTCTTGGGGATATCTTCTTCCACGACTGGACTTTGATGATAGGCTCTGATCAGATCGATCTTCGAGAAGATGGTAGAGCCTCGAAGGTTGACGGTGAATTCTTGTATGTTGCGTGAGCGGATACCGGTCTGGAATGGTGTTTCCGCTTCAGAGTAGAGGTAATCCCCGTATGGTCAACCAGTTCCAGTCTTTTCTTGAAGATCACGTGCAGCGGAGAGGCCCATCTGCTGGAGGATGGTCGTACTACCCCAATTCAAGCATGTGGTCCAGTTCTGCTCGAGCAATTTAGAGCTTTTTGGTGCTAGTTATTGTGGACGGCAAAAAACCGGGTGGCCTGATGTTTGGAATGTGATGTGCTTCATTATGTGCAACAGGTTCCGTCCAGTCTGGAAGTCGCGTGGGAGAGGAAAACTCACTGAGAGGTGGTTGGAAGGCGGCTTGCACGTAAGTGGAAGCGGACGCGAACACCGTAGTTTTTGTCGTGGTGATCCCTTGCATCGAAAGCTTCGTTTTATAGTCGGGTAGGTGTTTCCTCTTGACGGCAACTTGCAGCGAATGGTGTTGAAAGAAGTCGGCGCCCAGGATCGCCCGACCGACGTCGTTCGCCAGGAATGCCCACTGAAACACTCGTCGAAGGCCAAGGTTCAAAGAGACAAAGCGTTCCGCGTACATGGGGAGGGGTGAGCCGTTCACATCCCGAAGAAAGCAGATAGGCTTACATGAACGATCCGCAAGTGATGCAGGGTAGGCGCTGGCCTCTGCGCTCGTGTGAACCAGTAGGCGATTTCCAGTGGTTCTTTCGGTGATGTAGAAAAGGCTACCTCCTGCAGAGACCGGACCGCTCAAAGCCTCCAGCGATTGGTTTTGGGCCACGCGCAAGGACGCTTGCAGCAACGTACACCTGGACAGTAACGGTGGTGGTAGTAGCATCAGTGCTAAAAGTCCGGGGGGTCTCGGGGATCACAGACACCGCAGAGGTTGCGACACGGGGCCCGAGACCCTTTTGGGAAGGTAATCCAACCGTCGCACCTCTAGCGGAGAAGGTAAAAACTGGATCGAGGGCCGGCCCTATGGGTGGGCGACCTGGGCGATCGCCCAGGGCGCATCAAACGGGAGGCGCAGTCGTGCCCAACTTTAAGATTTTGTTGTTAGCTATTTTTAATGCGGTTTTCTTCTGACAAAACGCTTGTGTAGGATCACTACTCACATGTTTACAAAGCGTGATGTCGTACCTATACTCAGTTTACCCTTAAGGTGAAACTAGAGAAAAAGCTACAAGCGCGAGCTTGCCCGCTCTCCTCCCTTTCTTCGAGGCGCCCCTTTCTATCGCGAGCGCTCGTTCTATAGAAAAACCTTTCACAGCCGCGACCTCGTGCTCGCGTGCTTGTGGCACTGGCTGCACTCTCAGCTTACCGGTGGACAATGTGTAATACATAAGAGCATAACAAAAAAAAAAGCTGGGAACGGGGGCATGGTTAGAGTTCGCCCAGGGCGCTTAAGGGTGTAGGATCGGCCCTGATGTAAACACAAGGGTAGAAAAAGAATTATTAGGGCGTGCTTTCTGCAACGCTCGGCTGACGTAGCAGAACGCTTTGTCAGTGTTTCAACACATGTGCACGTTCTTATGCCCCACTAACCCCCCCCCCTTCCCTTCTATTGGGGGGGGGGGGGATAAGGGTTGGCGGGGCACAACAAAGACCTCCCGCCACCGGTAGGAGACTTTAAGGAGTGAGTACCCTATTGAAAATTCCATCAAGGTACGTAATTTGGGACACTGACTGCCAGTCAGCAGCCCTGGTGGAACGTGCCCTGATGGTCCATCAGATGACGTCTGACTGCCAGTCAGCAGCCCTGGTGGAACGTGCCCTGATGGTCCATCAGATGACGTCTGACTGCCACTGATGGAATGTCCCAAATTACGTATGTGGTGGTCTTTGATGGAATGTACCTTCCAAATTTGCGTTTTTCAGGTAAAAGGGACCCGTACGAAAATGTCAGATACAGGCCGGAATGAAAAATGCCGGTTCCGCCTAGACCCAAAATTGGGGCACCAGTTCGTACCCACCCTGAAACCGCGCATTTCCAGCCCCAATTTTAGACCCAGGCGGTGCACTGCCGGAATTTCCGCTGCGCTCAACACTGGACTCTACAAAAGAATTTGGTGCTATGCCCTTAGCCGTTACAACCGACAGATCGTCGCGATTTCAGACCCAGGCGGACTGGGTCTGAAATTACGACGATCTCTCGGTTGTAACGGCTAAGGGCATAGCACGGAATTATTTTGTAGAGTCCAGTGGTAATTCCGGCGGCGCACACGGTCGTCCAGGCGTCGTCACCATGCACGGTGCACGGAACACACACACAGCACGCACAAGCACAGTATCCAGTGTTGAGTGCATCGGGAAGTTCCGGCGCGCAAGCGGTATCCGAGTTGTCGAAGTATTGTCACCAAGCACACCAGCGCATCCAGATGCCGAGCCAAACTGCAATGGATCGGCAGCTTCACACTATATAAAGATTCAAAGCCGAGGTCAGTGGGTATCCATCCAGGGCAACGATAGGCGCGTCAGTATCCGTGCGCCCGCAGCACGAACGTCGCCGCCGGGCGAAAGCCGGCCGGCAGACCGACGGGAGCGCAGAAGAACCTAAACTCGCGAAGCGCTGCCGCCCACTGCAACAGACAATGCAAGGCGCGTGTCGTCACCAAACACGGTGCACGGAACACACACACACAGCACGCACAAGCACAGTATCCAGTGGTGAGTGCATCGGGAAGTTCCGGCGGGCAAGCGGTATCCGAGTTGTCCAAGTATTGTCACCAAGCACACCAGCGCATCCAGATGCCGAGCCAAACTGCAATGGGTCGGCAGCCTTTCGGACTCGCGGTCCGGTCGCGATCGGCGAGGTCTGGCGCGACGAAGCGCGGAGGTGTCCTCAAAGCGTGCGCACACACGTCGCCTCTGGTCCAGAGTGACCCGGTGGCCCGGCCTGGAGCACTAAAAGCTTGGCTTCTGATGTTTCTTCCGTCTCGTAACTTCTTCCACAGCACCGAAGACAGCGGGCACGAACTTCACGTTCACTGAACGCGTCGAAATGCCTCCACGTGCGACGAACCGGAAAACGTGGTACGGCTGGTGCCGGAACTGCCGGAACTGCATAACGGCATAACTTCGAGCTTTGACACGGCGTGGCGCCACCTTCTAGTCCGCATTCATGTAACCGTTGCCGCGTCGGCTTCGTTCGAAGTACGAGTGGAGTCGATGCGCTGAAGTCGCTTTCATGTAAACGACTGGGTCTTGTGGAGGAGAAATTCTACTAAAACATAAGACATTGTAGAGCCCGGGCTGGATCGACAGGGTGGCACAAGCGCGCAAACAAAACGAGTTGAGAGCGATCGTTCATGGAAGCTCGGCGAAGCTTCTATGGGCGAAGCGAAAGTGGCGAAAGTAGAAAGTGGCGCGTTTGGCGTGCTCGGCATGCATATCTCTAACATCATCGGTTTTATGGGCTCACGTTCCGAAATCGTTTTCTCGTGCATAGATTATTTTTCGTATTCATAGATTTGACGAAATAGTAATATCCGAACGAACTTTACGTCCTTTGACCGTACGTCTGTCTGCACGTCAAAGCTTTTTGACGTACAGTCAGAGACAATCGATGTACAGTCAGAATCGCCACCAAGAAATCTTGACGGCATTTCGCGGCGGCCGACTGCCACCAGGAAACCATCAGAAAGCCGACAAGCGGAGTCTGACTGGAGTTTGACTGTCGGTCAGAGTAACTTGTTGGCCAATCAGACGTGCTTGACGTACAATCAGGCACAGACAGGTGTCCACTAGAAAACATCGACTGCCAGACAGCGTTACATTGATGGATTTTTCCTTCGGGTAGCAGAAACGTGATGAGCTGTATCTTTCAGAGGGCTAGTTGTCTGGTCGGAGCGATGTTAAGTGCCGACGACGAAGTGGTGAACGGTCGGGGTTTTGAAGTCTTGTAGTGGAGAAAACGAATTGTTCGAGGCGTTGGCAGAGCTGGTGGACGTAGACCTGGGTCGTCTGCAGGTTCCGGGCGTCCTATGGCTTGTTGAATGTGTCACTGGCTGACTGCGTTGATATGTCCGCAGCCATGATGACAGACGGTGTAGAGAACTACATGACTGCGTCGGGCAATCCGGCGAATCCCGTGAGATCGAGCGGTGCTGCTGCCACAAGCACCATCTGAACATCTGTTGGCAGCCGCTGAATAAACAACTTTCGGAGTAGAGCGACGTCGATGCCGTTGGCGCCTTATCCGAGAAGCTGAATCCTTCCACGCGACAACTGTGATGCGCGTCGCTCACCAAGTTCCTCGGCGGAGAGCAGCTGTCGCCAGCAGGAACGTTCGGAGGCTTAGACTCTTTGAAGCAGGACTGACTTCAGCATATCACAGGATACTTCGGTGGACGGGGTGGACAGCACGTCGTAGACAACATTCGACCATGGTGGGAGAGAGGGCCGAGATTACGTTATGATAATTGAGTACTTTTCTTTCAATTCTAGCGAAATGGAACTGCGACTCTGCCTGAACAAACCAGACTCGAGAGTTACGGGCTCAGTTTGACGGAAGCCGAAACACAACAGGTTGTGGAGCTTGGGTCGATTCTGGAGGTTACCCTTGATGCACGCTCGGATACATATTTGGGTTCCCAATTCTGAGAAAGAAAGAGCCAAGGCATCGGACCGGTTCGAGTTCTCAAGGGTTTTGTCAAGAGGCGTACATATTTTTGCGCGCCCCGAGAACCTACTATATTATTTCTTTTGATTGCGGTTCCTGCTTAGATCTGTATCATCACAACTGCATTATCTACAAGCATGTGAAATGCTCAGTGGATCAAGTTTTCATAAATGATAATCTCCATGTGTTTTTTATGTCGTGCGAAAATTACCAAATGTATATTTAGTTTTGTAATGTTTCGCACTTGGTAATTGGTAAGAGAAGATCAACATCTATTCAGCTACTCTCTTCCGAAGAGTGACACTTAAAGAAGTATCAGAGTACAAGCCCCAGAGACTAATATTACCCTGATACGCATGTTGGAGCGGACATCTCGATCTTATTGGCCGGAAAACAATGAATAAATTGTGTACTATAAAGAAGCAAGTAAAAGAGTGCTCGAGCATGCCGAATTGACGGAACTAATTGCCGAAAAAACGTTTGGTGTATTTTTACATTGTTTGGAACCCGCACTCTAAGTATATTCTTAATAAGCGGAAAACGATTCATAAGAAACCGTTACGATTCATTTTGCACACATACGGCAAGAAACTATTCCGGAACTTTATGTCCAGACCAGCCTACCTTTTTTAATGAAACGTAGAAAAACAAGTCGACTTATGCTTATTTTAATCTGTATAAATCGTAACTAGAATTTTAAAGTCAAAACTACTTTAATTTGTATACATCCAGGTCAATAAGGCACAGGCATTCCTAAACACTTAATGAAATAAAGTGTAAAACAGATTGCTATAAATACTTTTGTACGAACTGTTCACGAATGGAACTCAATCACCGCTACAACTTTCTTTTCAGATTGCTTGTCCTCGCTTTTATACCTATGGAATCAGTTGCCGACATTTTGATATTTTGATGACAGTTTTATAAAAAGGCAATTAGAATTGTTCATTAAAGGCGGGAGAGAAACCAAAGAGAAGTCAAGGAACCGCTTTGCTGTAATCCCTTATTATCATGATATATCTCACAACCTGAAGGCATGTGCGAGGCAGTTTGGAGTAGACACGGTCTTTATTTCAGATTTTAGATTAAGTGAACTGACGCCATTTCAAACAGGTGTGAGTGAGTGCAAAAAGCTCATCGGGAAAAGTCGGTATGTTGCGAGACTGGTGTAGTTTATGAGATACCATTGGATTGTGGATTTAAGTATGTAAGACAGACGTCACGATGCATAAATGATAGATTAAACGAACATAAAAGAAATGTAAAGAACAATGCACAAAACTCGGAAATAGCAAAACATATTCATGAATGTAACAACTGCACGGCGCTCTGGTCGGAGACGGAAATAATACACAAAAGGAGGAACGATGTAAAGAGAGTGGTAAGGGAGACAGTGCGGATAAAGTCTCTAGGCAACTGCATAAGTCAGGCTTCACTACAGTTTGGAAGCAATTAAAAAAACTTTCTAAAAAATGTAAATGTAATCTTTTTTTGGGTTGTTTGAAATGCAACCTGCTTGTGTGTGTGTGTGTGTGTGTTTTTAGTGCTTTGTGTGGTCTTGGGTGTATTGGCCCAACTACCGTTTCAATGTGTGCGTGTTTTTTTTTTTTTATGTGGATAGGGCGAAGGATGATTCCGAAGCACTGAACTGATCCTTTGTTTAAGTTTGAAGGTTCATGGATGTTGCCTTAACGCATCGACCTGTAAAGGTTGTCAACGTTTTTGCATTGTGTGAAGACTGTGGCGCTTGAACTGTTTAGACTTCGATCCTTCTGCTTTTTTTTCTTTTTTCTCTTTTTTTGGTGGAGATGACCTTGAGATGACCAGTTAGGCTGAGTTTGAGACGTTGACTTGTCTATTGTTCTTTCCCTTCTACGTTTTGATGTTTCTTCTCTACCCCAGTCTCAGGTTAATTCAACATGGTTAATATTCTACCAGCTCGCCCGCACCCTTAGGATTTTTGGTAGAATGTATAAATAACAAATTTCATTTTTCGTTTCAGAGTAATGAGGAGCCAAATTATTCGTGTATTTACCTGATGGCAAGTGAGATTGGCGTGTTGGCGTATGCCGATGATATTACTCGTATTTTGTGCAGACAAAACAGTATAACTAAGGAGCTCAAATTGTCAACAGGTTTTAGAGTGGAAGTGATGCAAATTGGCAGAAATGTTTAGGTCATTCGCAGACAAAAAATATAATTTATTTGAGAGCGCTAGTCGGGTAACCATGCCAGTTAAGTACAAAGGTGTCTCGTTAGTACTTAAGGGCAGGAAATTCGAACTTTGCAAAAAGGCGAAGTAGAGAGGGAGGAATCTATCTATGTTTGTGCGTTCCACAGTGAGCAGTTCGTATTTGTAGCCCAGTTATCGTATGCATTGCAGATGTTGCACAGCTCACGTGTGAATACAGAGAAGCTGTATTGCACTTGTACTGTATCCATCTGGAGATCGAACTGCCAGCAAAATACTCAAACAAAACTCCTTCGACGCGTTGTGCGTGGGCGCCTACCATTGGGACATTTATTTTAACAGCAAGTGGTAAACTTTTTTTTATTCTAGGAGAGACAACTGGTCTGTTTTTTCGCACGGTGTGTCAAGTTCTCTTATGCAATTCATCGGTTGGATTCATGGCTGCGCGAAGGACGCGGCAAGATACCTGCTTGTACCCGACCCGAGAACCGAGACTGATTCGTGTTTAAAGAGCTCCGTTATACTCCGATGTCAAGCACGAGGTAGCACCGCGTAGCGCACAGTAATGCAGCGTTGCTGCAGCGTAGAGCAGAACGTGCGACTTTCATTAGACGGCGAGCACGAACACAATATCTGCGAGCAATCGGCATCTGTCTGCACTGCGCTACGCCGCCTTCGCTATGCTCAACGTTGGAGTATAATAGAGCCTTTGAGGCCTGCCCAATCCTGAGCAGATCGTACTGTACTTCTGTGCACACGGGCCTTGCGCATGTTTATCAACACGCACAACACCACTGGAAATACATTTGAGACTAGATGCACGTCTTCTTTGTTTCTCTCAAGGTTTGGTTTAGAATGCGTGGATGTCCATTCAAATATTTCTCATCCAGATGATCTGATCTCTTGAGCAGCGGTCATAAATATTATTTCAATTGTCTTTAGGAGCTCAGAAGACATCAGAGTCGTCATGCAGCTCCCTCTGAGTTCAGACGGGGCTCATCTTTCTCGGAGTGCAATTGATGGAGCCAAGGAACGGACCCTCCTACGGCCATTTGAGAGACGTTCTTGGGTGAGCCACAGTCAAAGAATTCGTTCGTGTTTTACAGCTGCAGCGGTTATGGGCTCCTTCCCCCTGTTTCGCAAGGAGAAAGCGTAAACCAATCTGGTTTTCCCGCTAATTTAGCGGAAAATATGACCTCACCTGACCAATGCACCAGTACGGCAGAACTTTCTGCTGTAAGATACTACTTCTAAAAGTGGCTATTACTTGAACACATAGCTAACTTCTTATATTCGACCCTTCAATACCCTATATATGGCGGGCGGTTGTTCAAAGATGGCGGAAGAGAAAAGGATAGATGGTTCCATATCTACCGTGCGTCTGCTCGCTGATGCTGCTCAGCGTGCTAACATTGATTTACTTGGCTACCAATACGAACCGGTTGAAATAGGCAAATAAGAAACCTGGATTCATAAAAATTTCCAAGCGGAATACGAATTTTTTATTTTTAACGCACTCACTTTTTTGTTAAATCTTCACTGTGCGCGAACAAGCCGAAAATAACAACACGCCAAGAGCAGCACCAAAGCCGCTAATTTGTAACGCCATCACCACCGCCGTCATTGCTGCTGTGGTTTTCGTTCGGTCACGAGATATCATGTGGCGGACTGGAGTGGCGATATATCATATATAGTAGTGGTAAAAGTGTACGGATTCGACCAGATAACGATCAAACACATGTTTCCGATATCGTTCGTTCAGTACCTCTGCGCTACACGTGCAAGTGACTATCTCCTCTGCGTACACTGCTTAGACGTTGTCTACGATCGTGGGAATGGCGTTGACTCGTGGGAGAGTGTGGGGACATGCCGGTGGATAGTGCCATGTCCAGTGCAAATGTCGATATTCCCACAAAATGGCGCGACTAGTGTGACTTATCTTATTGATGACCTTCAATCTGTTGACATGATCGTCACTGTTACGACCCAGGTAACGAAGTCTCTACGTCATTCGTGTGGCGAAGATTGAGGTGTCGAGATGATATCGAGCGGACATCTGACTGGTTGCATGGGAGAACACACTCGATGAAGCGAGTTGTTTCTCTTACGGTCTGCGCTAAAGACCGTAAGACAAACAACGACTTCATTGTTACTGCACTGGAACTGCTCTTCGATCTGATTTTATTCGGGAAGTTCCCTCCGTACGAAGTGGACACAGTTGTGTTCTGGGTAGCGTCCTGCGTGTACGAGCACTACGAGGGAAATGACAAAGGGTAGCCAACGCACGAGAGTCCTTTCACATTCTTGATGGGATGGGTGAGCAAGGTGATGTAGAGAGTGATCGAAGCGAAATCGACGGACGTGGTGGAGTTCCTCTCGGACACGGTGCATACCGTCAGGCGGTCAGTGCGGTGCAAGTGTCACATTAGAGCAATGTACGTGCATCGGCTAGCTGCGGATGTTCTTCGATAAAGGCTGGTCACTTCGGATAGTGTGGACTCGTAGAAATAAATTATCACCTCTATTTATTTGTCTTTTTTTTGCCTGACTCAGTAGAAAGGATCAAACCTCGCTATCGGTCCAGTCAGTCTGGTGTTGGCCGAGTTCAGGATCGGTCTTTTTAATGAGCGATCAATTTATGTAAGCCATTTTCGAATGCCTCCAGTGAATTATTTCACGACAATACTTCAACTAAGTTTAAGGCACAGCTGTCCCAACCTATCCTATTAAATGAACCATATGAGGTCACCATAGAGGAAATAAATTTTTCATTTAGCATCAAGAATGTAACGAGGCCACCTAACCAGATCTATTTGGTCACACCAACGGACGCTGTTCAAGTGGAATCTAACAAAACGATTCAAATCCCTGCAAAACAAGGTGTTTTTTCAATGGTGAAAAGTGCGTTTAAAAAGTTGTTCGGTCCAAAGCGAACCTCGATCGAAACAAAATCTTTTATTCCGTAAACTCACATCTGTCTGTACATTCGACGAATCCAAGTGGCCCCGGCGGTGCTTGTCGGAATCGAAAGGCACCTGCAATCTACCCCATATCACACCTGTTGCGTGGAGTGGAGATGAAGACCAGAACCGTTTCTTCCGGTGTGTCACATACCGTTCTTGACGACTCTCTATGCTCGTGGGGCTCCCTCTAAACTCGTCGTCACGTTCGTAAATAGTTAATCGTTTCAAGGAAGTTGCAAATACCACCCCTTCAAATTCCAATACTTCAATTTGAAAACGGCCGTAGGGGACGTCCGTTGGATTAAGCGGGCGGAAACTTTCGATTTTAATCAGGACCATTATATGAAGGAGGCCTATATAAGCTTCCCGCATCGACTCAGTCGGAAGGACGTTTGTTCTCCAAAGATGCCTTCTCAAATGACTCTTCTTTTTCTACGACATCTTTGACTCCCGACAGAGAAGAGCAGAGTGTATGTACGATCCTCACAGCCAATGTGAGACTCACCCTGACTTTCAAACAAGACCTAAATAGGGCAGTTACAATCCTATTAATGTCAGAAACACCACGCGTTTTGGAAATCGACAAGGAGAGACGGGTAAGGATTGCTAATTAAAGAAATGAAATGGTATGAATTTTATTCGATGTTTGGATGGAATCAGTGTACACGTGCCAGCTTTCGCGGTACTTTTTTTGCGACGAGATTGGTTAGGAAAGACCAACCCAAGGGTCTTTTACGTGCTTAACCTGGCATCAAGATCATCTTCCGGTGACTACTGGTTATTTTTTTTCGTATCTCCAAAGGACATTTGGATTAATTTTTTTGACAGTTTTGGCATTATTTCAATGCACGAAGCATTTTACGACTTTATCAGAAACGTTTCAGGCTTCTTGTACAACAAAAAAGAGAATTCAAGGATTCACGTCAAGTACGTGTAGACTTCACTTTCTATATGTCGGCGCTGTCCTGTGTTGCGGTGTACCACTCCGCGAATGCACCAAGACGTGCTCGCCAACAGATCATCAACGGAACGATCGTTTGATATCTATACTTGTGCGGAAACAATTTCCATCTCCTAAATTGGAGCTATCCTGCTGCAGCGTTTTGTCATCTATTTTCATCTGTCAAATAAAGAAACACAAAAAGTAACGCCTAAAATGTGTTATCAAATGTAGTCATACCCATTCAAAATGCTTTAAATAAAACACAGACATAGATATACACTCTGAATATAACAAATTAAAAGAATGCACAGACAAAATGAGGCGTTTACCGAACACACCCGCTTGTCTCGGAATTTGACATTTCCCCTAGTCAGAAAGCGTTCAAAGTTCCTTGTTTAAGAAACGATGGTCTCGGGAGACATGCCTAGACGTGACAGCCTCACCAATCACGAATTTGATACCAGGCATTGTATTCAGTTTCTGTTGCTTCCGCTCTTTGCAGTTTACGAGCTGACAAACGCTTGAGCATGTTAAGAGGGAATTTAACACCAGGGACGGCTGCTTGCGAGTTTATGGCAATGATAAGCCAGTGCGAGCACGCTCGTGGGTCGTCTCATTGTGTCTTTGTTTTTCCTAATGAAGGTGGTAAATCTATCTGGCGTATGTAAAACGGGTAGATACACTGCCTTTCATATTTGCAAACGGGGCGTCATAGTGATCGTTATCGATAAATTAGAATTTGAGACGCCCGCGTCTGTCACAATGATTGGTTCTTGGAAACCAGACAAAAGCACGTATATTCGCAAATTGCTGCATATAGAAAGGAAATGTTTGATAAGAAGTTGGACGTCATTTTCTGCGTGTACTTCTACAAACAAACATTTTTTGAAAGATCACCCGGGCGTTGGGTTCACTAAGCATATTCAACGAAATTTGGATCCCGAAACAACTCGCTAACTATTTTCGACGACTTTTTCTCGAATATAACAAAACTGAAGGAGATATGCAAGTATTTCATTGCGCTGCTTGCCACTATAACGCCTCCGTCATATTCATTACTCAAGATATGTTTCACGAAGATTCAAATTTTCAAACAATGAGCTTAAATTCTGCGGCTCTAATGATATACCGATCGGTGAAGATTGTCGATCAAGTCGAAATACCATCTAAACAGCTCTTTGGAGGGAAGCGATGGCATGTCCTTTCGCGTATATATTCGGACAGGTGAAAACACCATTCAGTTACATCCTAATCGACCTGTCGCAAGTTTGTCCCGATAATTTCCGAGTGAGAACAAGGATTTTGCCGGACGAGGAACCAGATGTCGTCTACGACACATCCTTATGAATTGTTTGAAGGGACATGCACGGTTTTTGCATCTCATGTCCAAAACTAAATCGTCTAGACAAAGAGAAGTCCTTCTTCGTGACGTCAAAAAGGGACATCTAAACATCATTCGCGAAATTTGCTTAAACCTTTGCAGAGAAAAACGTTCCTCTCACACCAATTATAGAACGGAAGGTAAAGAGGTTTGTACCCCTCATAAGATCACTGGGAAACCGAAAAAAAAGTCACGAGAATATGAAAAGGGTATTGGTACAGAAAGAAGACTTTTTACCTTTGATCCTTCCGACTCTCTTGGGTCTATTATTTATGCTCGGAGGAAGAGCTATCACCAAAGCCATCGGAGTGTAAAAATAAAACAAAAGAAAGAATCATCTCGTACCTTACAAAGAAGAGCATATTCCTGATATTTTAAGACAAGACGGGGAAGCGGATAACATCAAACAGAAAAAAAAATCATTCGGACGCGCCATAAAAGTTTCCGTCCATACAATTCGGATATTAACAATGTCACGCATCACGAATCGGTTCCCTTTACGAGAGAACAAATCTCGCAGACGAAAGATGTCACGGAAGATCGCGACATCGATGCAGTCGTCAATATTTTGAGCAAAGCCTATAGGGAAAAAGGTCGATTGCTTCTAAATTTGTTGAAACCGGTGATTGCATGGGATCTTCACACGTTAGAGATTATAATTGACGAGAAGCCTCTTCAATAGTCAAATATCATTTATATGGTTTTCTTATCAAATTTCGCGATCGAAACAGATGCCAGTTACCGTTCATTTCGAATGTTTCGCGACGCTATTAGTATAGACAAAATCTGCCAAAAGAGCATCGTAAACTACGATCGGTTTAAAGGAAGAGCGGTCAAAGCAGGATCGACCAGTCGACCAGAATCGTTCTCTCCGAACATTCCACCCAAGCGTCTCCTCGAAGCAGGGAGAATCACCGCCATCGACCGCACTCACCCACGCACTTCGCTGTAGCTGCAGCAGGTGCTTGTCTTGATCCTGCTCCACAGACATCTCAACGAGTGCTCGATAAGGCATCGAAGATACTTTAGACCGAAGATTGCTTCAACCAGGAGCTAATATTTTTCTCACTTCCTACGGGTCAAAGAAAGAAGGTTCAGTAGGGCTCTTGGAGAGCATTTCGTCGGTAATCGTCTACACCCCTGTTAGAGGCGGGGTTTGAGCCGCACGTCCGGGAGCTTCCTGGCTCGTGACGACGACCATTCCCCGAAGTGAAGAACCCAGGGGTCCAGTGGAGGTGGGAGAATTGGTAACGTAACGAACGGTTTAATTACATGGTTGCGATACAGTCGTCAAATCCGAGAGAACTCCTGAGCAGCCTCGCGCTCCGCCTTATATAGGGTCCGTTTTCTCCCTCACTCCCCGCCAGGGCAGCAGGTGCGCAGCAGCAACCCGCCGTCAAGTGCGTCGTAGCAAAGTCCGCCGCGTCGTAGCCAGAAGTGCGTCGTAGCCATGGTCCTCCGCAATTAGGTCATGCCTCTCTCCCTTTCCTGAGCGCGCCAAGCCCCACGCACGCACACACGTCCCGTTGACGTCACGGACTCGTCGAGACCTGTCTCCGCAGTTAGGCCCGGCCTCTCCCCTTCCGGAGCGCACCAAGCCGCACGCACGCACACACGTCCCGTTGACGTCACGGGCGCGTCGAGACCTGTCTCCGCAGGCGCAGACACGTAGGCGCCGGTTCCGTACTCCTCGAGACTCGTTTCGCGTAGGCCCCGTCCAGCAGGCGACGTTCCCGGACAGATCATGACTCGTTTCCGCCGCGTTGAAACTCGGAAGAAGGTCGCCGAAGGTTCCATTCTTAACAGCCCCTCCGGGGCCAGGGAAACCTCGAAAGGCCGGTGGTACGATCGCTGGCCTGAAGAGGTGGGCTTGGAGTAGGCCTTGAGAAGACGCTGCAAGCACCCAACAAACTCCCAAACCTCTTACAACGGAGGCATTAGCGGAAACGTCCCACACAACACCACGCCACACCGCAGTCAAACGCTCGGAATTCGCCAGAGACCCGCCAGACTGGACTACGGATTACAAAAATTTGCAAAAAAAACTACAAATTTAAAACCTTAGGACAATTGCGGGTATCGAGACCCGCTGTCGCCAAAACACAACTCATTTTTCCAAAGAGGTCACTATGAACAAAATACAAAAGACAAAAACTTTTTGCAATTTGTGAGGTCTTGTTGGGGTTTTAACGAAGTGCCCCCACTTTGATCCTCATTCCCGTGGATGACGGAGACCTCTGAGATCATCACTCCCGCTTTTGGTGATACCAGAAAAATCTGCTCAACCCATCGGCATTGCCGTTAAATTTGCCTTTCCTTTTTCTTGCCCTGAAGTCGCAGTGATCGATTTTCACGTGATTTCTAGACGTGAAAATGCGGTCCTTATAGCGCCGAAAAAACAATCCGCCTTTTTCATGCCCCGTCACATTGGTCCTAGCAATCTCCTGAGCTGTACCGCGAAACCCTGACACACTAGGGTCGCTCTTCTGCTCGACTATCAAAGACACTCCGTCTGCTCGTAGCAGAGGACCAAAGTTACGTGACGCCGGAGCTACGAGAGATATTTCACTGATCCCGTCTTCCTCCGCCTTTTTCGCCGGCTCGTTGGGACGGCGTACACTTTCTAGTGCTACGAGGTCAGGCTGTTCTACAATCTGGTTCCTCTCATCCCGTTTCTCTGCCTCGAACTGTGGTAGTGCCTGCTCCCCGACAGCTGCCTCGGGCTCTGGATCACTCGTCAACAAAGGGGCGAGCTGACGCGATTTGGACCTCGTACCTGACTGAACTAGTCCCTCTCCCAGTTGTTGACCCCTCTCGCGCAGCAGGAATTCTGACCGGTTAGAAAACAAATAAGGATACTCCAACGGGACTGTTTGCGAGACAGCCGCCTCTGTCACTAGCTCTCCGAACGGGCCAGTTATCCTTACCGTCGCCATAGGCAGACAGACACTGTGCTTTTCGAGCAGCTGCTTGATCCAAACTACCTTTCCAGTAAAATCGGATGTCGTTACATACGACGGATGAACAACGTCCATCGTCGCTGCACTGTCACGAAGCACCCTGCACGGCTTTCCGTTTACCTGGAGCTCGTGAAGATAGGGACGAAGGAGCTCCAGGTCCTCGTCACTACCGGTCACGGTCGAGAACACAACCCGCGGTTTCTTACATCTGGCCGCTGTGTGTCCCGGCTCCTGACAGTTGTAGCACAGGAACGGCTTCCTAGCCTCGAACTGCCCTGTTTGGCTTTTCCGCGCCTCGTCTCCGTTCGAGTGTTCTGCGCTCTTTTCTGGGACCTTTTGTCCTGCTTCGGGCTTCTCGGGCCCGTTTTCTCGCGAGCCGTTTCCCTGTCGGAAGGTCTTGCGCTGATCGCTCCGGCCGGGTTCGCTTTCCTCTCCGCTCAGCTTTCTACGCGTTGCGTACTCTTCGGCTAGCTCAGCGGCCCTTTCGACAGTGTCGACTCCTACCCTGTCCTGCACCCAGAGCTTGACTGACTGCGGAATGCTACGAAAGAACTGTTCGAGGCACACACACTCGACTACCTTGTCTCGGCTTTCGTACACTTCCTCGCTCTTCAACCATTCTATCAAATTGGTTTTAAGCCCGTAAGCGAATTCCGAGTAGCCCTCGCTGCTCTTTTTGGATGCGTTTCTAAACCTTTGACGGAACGCCTCGGCAGAAAGGCGGTACCGTTTCAAAAGGCTGGACTTCACCTTGTCGTAGTCGTCCGCGTCTCCAGCACTAAGGCGCGCGACAACCTCTGCAGCCTCACAGGGCAACAAAGTCAAAAGCCGTTGCGGCCACGTTTCTGGGGCGAAGCTCAACTTCTCACATGTCCTCTCAAAGTTCACTAAGAACAGGCCCACGTCTTCCCCAACTTTAAACGGCTGCATGAGCTTCTTCATTTGATACGACTCGGTCTCACTTGCTCGCACCGGAGTCCCAACTCTACTGTTCTGTGAGTTTAATCGCTGTTGTTCCATCTCTAACTCTAACCTTTTTAGCGCTGCTCGTTCCTCTCTCGCTGCAGTCTGCTCCCGTTCCTCTCTCGCCGCAGCCTGCGCTCGTTCCTCTCTCGCCGCAGCCTGCTCCCGTTCCTCTCTCGCTGCAGCCTGCTCTCGTTCTCGTTCCTCTCTCGCTGCAGCCTGCTCTCGTTCTCTTTCTCGTTCCTCTCTCGCTGCAGCCTGCTCCCGCTCTCGTTCCTCTCGCTGCAGCCTGCTCGCTCTCGTTCCTCTCTCGCTGCAGCCTGCTCTCGTTCCTCTCTCGCTGCAGCAAGCTCTCGTTCTCGTTCCTCTCTCGCTGCAGCCTCGCTCTTAGCGTTCAGAAGCAGTTCCCACGCAATTTTAATTTCCTCTACTTCTGCGCTCTCTGAAATCGCTTTACTGATCTCAGATTTCTTCATCTTTTGCTCCACCTCCACACCCAATTCTTCACATAAACAGAATAAATCTGTTCTCAGTAACCTCATTAGATCCATGATCGCTGCTCTTTAGCTTTGGCTTTGTTCTAAAACTTGTCGCAAGGTTGTACACAAACCCAGCGCACGAGTCAAAACTTAAGGATTCCCAGCAGTTCAAAATTAATTACCCATAATCTGAAGCCTGGCGAATCTCAAAGCAAAGTCCAAACGCTCACCCGCAGATGTAGCACGATGTCGCATGGTCCGATCCCAACCGCTGCCAACCAGTTGTTAGAGGCGGGGTTTGAGCCGCACGTCCGGGAGCTTCCTGGCTCGTGACGACGACCATTCCCCGAAGTGAAGAACCCAGGGGTCCAGTGGAGGTGGGAGAATTGGTAACGTAACGAACGGTTTAATTACATGGTTGCGATACAGTCGTCAAATCCGAGAGAACTCCTGAGCAGCCTCGCGCTCCGCCTTATATAGGGTCCGTTTTCTCCCTCACTCCCCGCCAGGGCAGCAGGTGCGCAGCAGCAACCCGCCGTCAAGTGCGTCGTAGCAAAGTCCGCCGCGTCGTAGCCAGAAGTGCGTCGTAGCCATGGTCCTCCGCAATTAGGTCATGCCTCTCTCCCTTTCCTGAGCGCGCCAAGCCCCACGCACGCACACACGTCCCGTTGACGTCACGGACTCGTCGAGACCTGTCTCCGCAGTTAGGCCCGGCCTCTCTCCCCTTCCGGAGCGCACCAAGCCGCACGCACGCACACACGTCCCGTTGACGTCACGGGCGCGTCGAGACCTGTCTCCGCAGGCGCAGACACGTAGGCGCCGGTTCCGTACTCCTCGAGACTCGTTTCGCGTAGGCCCCGTCCAGCAGGCGACGTTCCCGGACAGATCATGACTCGTTTCCGCCGCGTTGAAACTCGGAAGAAGGTCGCCGAAGGTTCCATTCTTAACAGCGTGCAAAGATCAGACAAACTTGTAAGTTCTAGGTGCACACATATGCACAGCTTGCTTCTCGGAAACCTTTTGGCAGAGTGGGATGGAGAGTATGTCGCATCAGAGTCTGGCATGCTGCTGGGAGCAGGAAATATGCGGTTGTATGGCACCTCCCTGCTGCAGTAGGGGATGGCAGAGTCGAAAGTATTCAACGGTACTGGCTAATCCACGACCAGGGAGGTTCATCTCGACAGTGCAGTCCCTCGGGATCCTTTCTGCCTTGCAGGATGCAGCATGATCCAGCTGCTGAGACTAGGACCTGCAAATTGCACTTTTATGCTACGAGCCCCTCGTGGGAACCGGCACGACAAGCACGGGCACATCACAGGGCGTCTCATTTGGATGACCGGTTTCCACATTCGCTCGTTTCGCCGTGCTTTGGCTGCGCATACACGCTCCAAGCTCGCGAATGAAGCGTGTTCTCAGTTATGAAGCTCGAACCGGCAGGCCGGGAGAAAAAGAATTCCTGCCGGTGGCTTGCGAGATGTGGCAGCTGTTTCAGAAAACAGAGCCGTGCATCCTGGTCCAAGTAAATAAACCGCACCGCAGAACACGACGACAATGAGTGTGCAGGCGAGCTGGTGGATGCTGATCATGTTCAAAATGACCCGAGTCTGTGGTAAAGAGAGAAAACCTAGGTCATAACGAAAAAAAGATCGTGACGTTATTAGGCTTAGGTGGACATCGGTTCCATTCCGGTATGGGCTGCATTGCCTTTTGTGACTCTGTACGCGTGGGTAATCCTCCCCCACTGAGTACAAATAAAGTATTAGTATCTTTTTGATTCAGGTAACGTCATGCTCGCAAACTTTCGCATTCTGTCGCCATCACTAGCGTCTCAGCGATATTCAGCTTTCTACGATGCGTAGTTTATTTACGCGGATCGAAAAACACGGTTCTCTCTTCTCAAAATACCCTCAGCTTCGAACACGTATGTCACGCAGACTGCTACCAAATGCGACGTTCATGAAACTCACAAAAATCACCAAAACACTAACCTGGACTTTTTCGCGGGTTCCTCGCTCGGTCCCGTCGGCGACGGGAAGCAGAAGCGTCGGTACAGCAGACTGATGGCGTCCACAACTACGGTCACCGCTGGCGAATGCCTCGAAGTTGTCCGCACAGAAACGAGGCGTGTGGAGGAGGTCCTCGGTGGTCGTTTTCTTGCCTGGTGCAACGTAACCATTCGCGTCTTCGCGAACCTTGCTTCGAGAACGGGATGAAGTGGGAGCCTCGGGAAGAAAACCGGTAGACGACGGAGTTCAACTTGACGGAGCGACGCACTCGCGTCGCCGCGCGGGCACATCACTCCCGCGTAACAAGGAAGGCGAAAACATAGTTCGCTCGTTTTCAAACAATAATAGCTGTATCACGTCACCTACATCCTAAAATTTGACGTGGATCTCAAAATATAATGTGCATGTGTCTAAAAAGATAAATATTAGTACCTTTCGGAATCTCCACGAAATTAACAATTTTTATTGGTGAATTTTATGGCGGTGGTGGGGACACAGGATGGACTCCCCAAGAGGAAATAGTGCCTGCGTATTTTCTATTGCTGCGAGTTTATTTCGGCGTCTTGCCGTCTAGAACTGTTCATTTTCATTGACTGAAGCCCAACAAACAATATGCTCCCAAAAACAAACTTCTCCAGAAAGCACTTGAGTGCCCCT
>JAZHYW010010618.1:0-37645 GCA_037355805.1 Ixodes ricinus | reverse complement strand
AGATGGGCCTCTCCGCTGCACGTGATCTTCAAGAAAAACTGGAACTGGTGACCATACGGGGATTACCTCACTCTGAAGCGAAACACCATTCCAGACCGGTATCCGCTCCACAACATACAAGAATTCACCGTCAACCTTCGAGGCTCTACCATCTTCTCGAAGATCGATCTGATCAGAGCCTATCATCAAAGTCCAGTCGTGGAAGAAGATATCCCCAAGACAGCCATCTCTACGCATTTCAGGCTGTTTGAATTTTACTCACGTGTTTTGGTCTAAGTGACGTGGCACCATCTTTTCAGCGATGTATTGACCCTGCTACAAGAGACTTGCCTTTTGTTTTCTGCTACGTCGACGACCTCCTCGTCGCAAGCCCATCTCCAGAAGGTCAGAGCGCACACCTTTGTCTCCTCTTCGAGCCGCTGGCCAAGCATGGTATTATCATGAACGCCACAAAGTGGGAGTTCAGGGTACCCGAATTGAACTTTCTTGAACACCGCCTTGATATCTCGGGAGTTCGACCTCTACCTGTCAAAGTCAACGCTATCCTAAATTTCCCGATACAAGCATCCCTCAGGAAAGCTTCGCCGACACGGGCTTTGAGCACATTGGGCCGTTTTTGAATGGCGCCCGACATGATGCCAACCGATGAAGTCATTCGACGTAAGCTCAGGAGACTTAGGAAGCGACTAAAACTGTACACGAGACCCAGCGAATGGAAACAAGGACAAGTTCTTACCGTGTTGTGTTTCTGACAGAAGAAGATTCTACTGGGGAATGGCTCTTGTCCACGCTTGCCGCAGGTCACCGTGTTGAGGAAGCTTAAACACATATACTGTTTGGTGTTTTTTGTAGTTGCCGCGACATCCTGTAACGCAACACCTGTTCGGCATGCCGATCCGCCGAACAAACACGCGCGTGCGTACGTCTTAAAACAAGGCAGGGCAGATGGGGCAGACGACGGGTGGAGAAAAACGAAGAAACATGTGCGAACAGCTCTCACTGCTCCTCCCAATTCGAACAGCCACGCATGCGCAGTCGGCCGGTTTACCGACGCTCCACGCGCCACCATCGCCACCGTCGCTAGGCAACCGCTGGGCGGACGGAACGCGTCGGCGGGAGTGACGGTTGCGTCGGCTAGAGCACAAAATAGCTCTTTCAGAATAGAGTAGCGTAGAGTTCCTGTAAAGACCGTTTTATCGTCGGTAGCGCCATTTTGAGAGCGAGAGAGAAAAGGGAAAGAGCTACCAATGCTTTCACCCAAGCTGGGCCGATAGAACGAGTGAAAGTCCCAGGATGAGAGGCTTTGTCGGTGTCGGGTGGATGCAGTGTCCGAGCTTCGTTCGCGCTTTCCTCTCTGCTTTAAACTCGCAAACTTAATCAGAGCCGCGGGCTTCGATGGCGACAGTCCCCCGGTCATCGGAACAGCATTGCTCGGTGATAGGGTGCACGAATAACGACAGAAAGCGTCGAATACTGTCCGAGGACCTATGTAGCTTGCGTGGAATCCGGCAAGGCGAGTGCGTGCTGCAAAGTTTTTAAGCTCCATCGCTTTCCACATGACCCCGGTATCCGGCGGCAGTGGTCCTCCAGCTCGCCGGACTCCGGTTTCAAGACCGGCAACACGTCGACGCTTTCCGCTACAACATTCGTTGTCTGGATGTTCACTTCCAGCCCGGAGACCGGGTGTGGGTATGGACACCCATTGGTCACCACGTCTTCAGCGAGAAACTGTTGAAACGGTACTTGAAACAGTACAAGGTACTCCATTGTCTTGGGCAGCTCACCTACAACGTGGTGCACGACGGAATGCTAGCATCATCACGACCTCGACAACGACCCAAGGTCGTTCACGTCGCTCGACACACGCCATTCTGCGTTCGATAGGACAGTTGACTTTTTGTGCTAAACATATTTTAAGCTTACCTTTTTTTTCGTTGTTGTTGCCTTGAGGCACTAAGCTTTGAAGGGGGGGGGTGTTTCTTGCACAGCTAGCCAAGGAGGCAGCGCGCTTGGCTCCCACGTAGATGGCCGTGGTTCAATTACCGCTCCCGCTTGTCACATTTTATTTCTTTATGCAAGTAGAAGAATCAAGAAAATTCCGGAACCTTCCAGCTTGATTATGTTCAGAATGTATGGTTCAAGAAGGATCGAGGCAGAATGTTCAAGGTTCCCAGAGAAGCTCAAAAGAAGAAGCGCCGCGCCTTACGGAGTCAGTTTTTCGCCAGCGCATGATCCTGCTTTTACGCCGCCATCGCCGCCGGCGAAGCTAGCCTTTTACTATTTAGTTTGGGGCACAAGTTCGCCCCATTAAACGTTTAGATTCCTTTTACTCATTTGTTTAATTTTTTTGTTTTCTCAGGGCCCGAAGGCATTACAGATACGAAGAGAAACAGCATAGTAATACAATTAAAACATAAACAGATTAGAACACAGCTTAGACACACTCGTCAAGAACATGGTTTGTGAACGCAGATATAAAAGGCTCCAAGTCCGTGAGGGAAGTAATTGAACGGGTAAGGTGTTTCCATACTTGAAATGTACGAGGAAAACAGGATGACTCGAATGGAGCCGTTTTAGCGCTTGGGATGCCAGCCTTGCGTTTATGATCAAGACGAGAGTAAACGTAAAATGGGCGTAAAATTAATTTATCTGGTAGTATAAAATTATGACAAAAAATTCTATGAATGAAGGAGAAGCGTGAAATTTTTCGGCGTAGAAATAAGGGTGGGAACGATAAGGTTGGTTTCATATTAGTTGACACTAGCTCCGAAGTGGTAATTAGTGAGTATGAAACGAGTAGATTTTTTTTTTTGAATAGCTTCCAATGAATCAATGAGGAAGGCATGACCTGGATCCCAGATCGATGCTGCCTTGAGTCATTCGTCGCCTCATCAATTGTCATTCTTGAGAATATCCCTCTCAGCTCCCCACCGTTCTTGGGGATCGTTTCCCGCTGTTTACACCGAACACTGACCTCACGCACATCCCTTCCCGAAGAGCATCTCTGGTGAGAATGCCCCTATGGATTTGTACTAGCGCCCATGCTTTTCCTCATTTTTATTATTGATCAATGGCGTAGATACTTCTGTTCAAGTTCGCTTGTTCGCCGATGACTGTGTGGGGAAGAAAGAACCAGGGCATCCGTCGGGTTTGAGCTCTCAAGCGTTCTCTGTCTCGACGCGTGCGTATTTCGGGCGCCCCGAAAACCTCGTCTTTTATAAATTTTGAATGTGGTTTCTGCTAAGATCTGTGTCTCCACAGATACGACCCCCCCCCCGCCCTTCCCGCGCCCCTGGGAGGATTTATACGATGTTTTATAAATCCTTCAAGCTAATTGTTTTTCATGGCCGGATATTGTATGTGGGCGTAGTAGCCTCGAGATGAGCAGGCTTGAGTCGGTGGATGGCAATGGCATAGTTTTCCCCTTGATGCGGAGGACGAAGGTCGCCGTCCTTTTCTGTACCACGGGAAACGGTCGCCGATAGTGAGAACCTAGTGGCTTTCTGTGATGTTCTTGTCGGACGAACACGTGGTTGGGAGTACTAATATCTTCCGTAGCGTACGCTTATTTGGTATTCCAGACTCGAGTTGGAATTCGGCGGAGGCTTTCGAACACTTCTCTGAGGATCTAGGCGTAAGCTTCGGACTTTGTCGACGATGGTGTGCCCGCCTTGAAGAAATATTATGGCAGCCTTACAAAAGTGCCATAGGCGGGCTCGGCGGTAGAACATCTGAGGTCTTCTCTAAGAGCCGTCTGGACGCCAATGAGCACAATTGGTACTTGAAAAACCAACTCGTTAGGGCATCCGTGTGCTATCAATGCCGATTTCGGATGGCGGTGAAAGCGCTCAGAAAATCCGTTCAATAGCGGGCTGTCGTCCAAAACCGGATCTTCTCAAGGATGCGGGTTATATCTGTAAAGAGCGATGACTCCAATTGTCGTCGCCGGTCCCTGGCGATATCGGAAGGACATCCAAACCTGGAGACTCACGTCGAGGTGAAGGTGGCGGCGACGGTGAATGATGTAATGTCCTAAAGTGGCGTCGCCTTTGGCCATCTCGTAAATCTGTCGATGCAGGTGAAAAGGTAGTAATATCCCTGTGACGATGGAAGTGGCCCGACCAGGCCCAAACGTACCTTGTCAAACCGCGCATCGGGTTGGTGAAAGGTCCTTGTCGGGGGCTCAAGGTTCCGATGGACTCTCGCTTGTTGACAGGGTCTGCAGGAGAATGCCCAGTCTCGGACGTCTGTCTTTATGCCTCGTCAGAGGCACCTGGATGACATGAGCCTCTGTGTTGATCGAACGCCTGGGTGTGAGAGGCAGTGGGTGGCTTCGAAAGGCTTTAGACGTAATGGAGCAGGGACGAACAGCCGGGGCTTTCCAATCGTGACGTCGCAAGAGAAAATTATGTTACCTAGAATTGCGACATCTTACAATTGCGATAAAAATGACGATTGTAGCCTCTTGACCTCCTCGTATTTGATCTCCAGCTGAGAAAGTTCTGCAGGATCTGGGGGCGGTGGTAAGAAGACGGCGTCACTGAGGCTGAGGACGTCGGCAGCCACGTTGTGTACGCCTTGTACGTGTCAGATGCCTGTCGTAAAGTTCGACAGAAAAGTTAGATGGTGGATTTCCTGAGGTATTTGGTTATGTTCGACAGCTTACGTCGAGGACTCAAGATGTTACGTGTACTTTGACAGCGTGTTCATAGAGAGTTCGTGCAATTACTCTCGCAGACTGATACTGTCACAAATGACAAATGGTGAGGCAGCGAATAGCTGAAAAATGGGGCGAACTTCTACCAAAACGAAATAAAAAAGGGTTAACATCGTAGGCGTTGATGGCGGCGTAACAGCAGGATCGAATGCTAGGACGAAACTGACCCTGAATCGCCATGCGGAGTCCCTTATGTTCCCGCGTAGGTTTCTGGATTTTCGATGTAGAAGGTTTGGCTTGTAAAATATTCGTACTTCGATCAGACGACAAGGTTCTCGAACTTACGAGAACGCTAAATTAAAAAAAATATATAAAAGTCGCACCACTGCCAGGTATTAAAGCCGGGGCCTCTGCCCCTAATACAAGCACGGCAACCCCCCGCCACGCACGCGCTCGCTCGGCGACGACCGTGGCATTTCTCCCCTTTTCTAAAAAGCGCATCGTCCCGATGCAACGCGCCAGGAATAAAGCAGGAAAACAAACAGAACAGATGGCAAACCACGCAGGCTTTTAAAACACCGTCCAATCGAGCGTAGTGCTAAAACTGAGTTCACAATCCTATCGATCGTAATACGGCTTGGATCGCTTGACATGGATGAGTTTCGGTCGTGGATGGCGGCGTGATGAAGTTCGTGTTCTTTGTAGTTCAGATATCCAAGTCGACGAAGCTCTTTGCAGTGCCCGAAAAAGCGCTTAAGGAGTTTCTTTCTCAGACCGCGTCGCCATAGCAGGGTCCACGCCCACACACGGTCTTTGGGTTTGTCGCGATCGTCGATCAGACAAAGATTGTACCGCGGGTAGCGCCGGCACGTCGTTTTGTTGAATCTAGAGTCGGGCGAGCTGGCGAACTTCTTCAGCTCGCTAACCAACCACCTGGGTGTCGTGGCTTCCATCGCCAGCTGGTTCGTGAGGCAGCATCGCGTCGAGCACTGGTCGTTACGATTTGGGCATGGCACCTGCTGAAACGGTGTTATACCGTGATCTCTTGCTCCACCGTGTTGTAAGCAAACGTCACGTATGGTAACACCTCGTACTACGTTTTCAGCTCTACGTCGAAACACATGAACATTATGTCGGCGATAGTTTTGTTTAGTCTTTCTGTTAGTTTATTTGTCTGTGGATGGTATGCAGTGGCTTGACGGTGGCTGGTACTACTGATCGAAAAAAAAAACTTTCTTGCGTCAGCTGAGCCATGAACTTTGATGCACGGTGTGTATTGAGGCATTCGAGGGAGCCATGCCGGAGGCCAATGGACTCGATGAAGAACTTGGCGACTTCAACAGACGTGCCTGATGAAAGTGCTTTTGTTTCGGCGTAACATGACGATAATCGGTCGCGTTGATTATTCATCTGTTTCCTTGCGTCAATGGTGGGAAAGGGCCAAGTAGATCCATTCTGATCTGCTGGAACGGTGCGGTCGGGGAAGCAATCGGCTGCAGGAGACCTGCCGTCTTCGTGGGCGGTTTCTTGCGTCGCTGGCACTCGTGGCACAACCTGTGTAGATGTGCATGGTTTTCGGGAGCTTGGGACAGTAATACAGTATACAAATTTGGGCCAGCGTACGGGTGTAACCAAGGCGTCCGGACATCGGGTCGTCGTGCCAGGCTTGGAAGATATCCTCCCTAATGGCCTATTCGTCTGGGGCACACTGCGCCCGTCCAGTGCAGTAAACTCTTTCCACTTTAGTACACGAAAGGCTGGCGGCGAGACAAGGAAGCTCCCCTCTCCCCTCTAGCCTTCCGTGTACCACGAACCGCACTGCACCGGTGCGATGCGGGCCCAGACGAATTGGCCATAAGGTTGGTCGGGATTACCAGGAGCCATAGCGAGCTTTTTCTCCGAAGTTCTCCTTGTAAAGTACACCTTGTGGAAGGTAGGCAGAGCTCTCAAGAAGACACAGAGGATAGTGCCCCTCGTTCATCAAGGTGTTCGATCAGCGCGCGCAACTCAGTATCATCCCTTGGACGTCGTGCCAGGTCGTCGGTGTTCACTGAGCCTAGAAAGCACTTGTCGTCATCGTCGTCGCAGCTACCTGGATATGTCTCGACCGAGGCCCTGGACATGCAGTTGTCGTTGCTGTGCTGGCGGCCTGACATGTTGCAGTATTTCCGGTTGCTGTGGTTCAACATGACACAGTCATGTTGAACTACTGCAACCGGAGACTCCATCGAGCGAGGCGTCCTGAAGGGTCGTTTAGGTTCGCAAGCCAGCAGAGCGAGTGGTGGTCCGTGACAACGCGAGACGGGCGAAATATTGCTGATTGCCCAGACGACCGCAAAACATTAATTTTCAGTCGTGGAGTAATTTATCTCGGCTTTGGATAGTGTCCGACTTAAGTAGGTGGTGACTCGCTCGGTGTCTTGCCCTTGAACCAGTACCGCACCAAGTCCTGCGCTACTTGCGTTCGTATGAATCTCGGTTTCCGCATCTTGATCGAAGTGTCCAAGAACTGAAGTCTGGAGTCGTCGCTTCTGCTCGTCGAATGTCTGGTGTTGCTCCTCGGCCCATTCGCCATTGCGAAGCAATCGCTGTATTTGGCGAGGAGGTTACTCAGCAGCCGTCGTTTCGGGCCTGAAAGCTTGGGGTCAATGTCGAGCTGGGCTGGCGCCGTAGTGTGTTGCTGACGTGGCGAGGATTTTTCAGCGGTCGCGGCGATTTCGGCGGAGTTCCTCTACGTTGCACACAGCAGCACCTTTCGTGAGGTGCAGTGTTTCTTGCCGAAAGTTCATCAAGCACCGCCGTGCGTCCATTCTGAAGTTCACTTACCCCTTGCGACGACTATTCCTCTTCCCAGGTGAAATTTAACGTTGCATTACAAAATACCTTCGCCGCAGGTAGCAGCATCGGACATTAAGGGTGCCAGAACACTTGATCATGGCGGCAGGTTCAACTGGTTGGCAGTGACTTGGACGGCTAATGACGTTGTTTGGGGTTCCTCTGGAGGCGGAACAGGTGTCCGCAAGGTCAAACTGTTATCTTCAAGGTCGATGACGGCGCCGTATTCACGCAGAAAGTCCATGTTGAGAATAACGTCTCTGGCACAGGGAACGTTTCCCCGTGAATCTTGACTCTGGCAGTGCACCTTCCCATTGGGGTAATAAGGTGTCCTCCGCCGGTTCGAATTTGTGGTCCACCATAGGGCGTCGTAACTTTTTGCAGGCGGCGAAAAAGCCTCCCACTCAAAACTGAGTAGTCTGCTCCGGTGCCCACGAGCGCCGATGCGTCGGGACGCCAGTGACGACACATCTGACTTCGACACATGCGAGGACAAGCACATAAGCGAGCTTGTCCTTAACCACGTACTGTGGTACAACATTGACATCTTGCTGGAGAATTTCTGACAAAGATTAAGTGACAAAATAGTTGACGCTAACGGAAAAGCAAGGAACAGGAAGGCTAGAACTCTGAGAGCCACACAAATAGCTACCAACTCTCGTCCATCCCATCATAGACCTTGCAGGGACAATACTAGTCACCCACGAGCTTTTATGAGCACCACGCTTGTTGAAATGGACACACTAGCCAACCTGTACGATCAATGAGTTATGTTTTAGTGTGAACATTTTACTTGAGAACATCTTTCAACGCAGTTCTTAGGGTGTATCTACTCATCAAGAATGACTTCTCAAAGTTTGTGAAGATAAACACACGAGTGTGAACGTGCAGGGATATGTAGTACATTTCAGTCGAAATATTTGTGCCGTCTTTCAAATGTTATGTTTATGCTTCAACACCAAGCCGGCATGCGATGCACGTAATGCGTCAGGAATGCTCTGTATGGATACACAAGACTTTATTAGCAACATTCGTATGTGAAATATACCATATTTCAGCTTGATTTGAAGTGTAGATGCCAGTAGATAATGACAAGAAGATCTCTGAATTGGATGTATTTACAAAAACAAAAAACCCACTGATTTCTGCTGTTGCATTGTTGCCCAGACTTACTTAAAAGCAGATGCCATTGGAGATCACTATATTTTGTACTAAGAGAGACGTATAGATTCTTCTTCGAACGGATTGCTGCCGGACACAAAAAATTGATGGTGTGCGACTTGTATATCGCAAACAAAGGGAATACATTTGCGACTCTAATGTATCTACAACCCAGTTTTTATTAGTGCACTACTGACCTAATCCAAAATCTTCGTACTTTTTTGCAGGCATGAAAAGAAGGACCCTATATTTTTATCGTGTTAATGTTGTGGTGTAAGCTTAAAAATATTATTGGAAGATAAATCTCCGAACCTTGAATCGGAAGATATATTACAAGATCTCAAATAATTCAAGCTGCAAAAAGATGTAAAGTCTTTTCCACAATCAATTAGAATCCTTGTATAAATTCCTTGTCCGAATAATAACTCTCAGCCAAAAATAGCACCAGACCACTAGTTTCTGCGTTTAAATACACCACATAGTTTTAGGCAGGAATGCATTTATTTTACATGTGTTTACTACGTCAGCCGCGTGATAATGTGATGTGTAATGCTGTTTCTAATAAGTCTTTATCATCTAATGTTTGGCAAGTATTCTTCATAAATATTTTACTATCTTGTGAGGAAAATTACATCATTCACAATTATGTGCTCAAATGTAAAGTCTATCAAGCTCGAGAATTCGATACACACCTACACTGTTCTACCATTTTACATCAATGATTTTATCCCAAATATTGTGGACAGTTGGCATTAAAAGAGGCGGTGGAACGATTTTCAGACTTTGGTCAGTAAACTGCGGAAATTAATCTGCGTCACCTATGAAACGGAAAACTGAAGACCGCATTTTCTTGGGAGCGCTAGTTCTTATTTAAAAAAAATGAAACAAATCGAATGTCGAAGTGCCCTCCACTCTCCGCGCCGACTTTTGAGCGACATACTCTTGGAGTTCACGTGGTTTTCTCTTGGGTCCTCTCTTCAGAGACCTCAGCCGCTTCCTCCGCGATTGTCGACTCTAGAGGATTAGCCATCGCCGAATGTCGCGGCGAGCGATCGACACAAAAGACGGTTCGCTACGAGGCTGACGACGAGTGTAGGAGCGGAGGGGGACAGGTTTTGTTGACTTCCGCGTATCCCCCAGAGACGCCCTCCTTTTGGTTCCCATAACCACCACAGGCGGCTGCAGATCGGCAAATAATTAGCTTTTTTGCTTTGCGATTACGCAGCAGAATAGCAGTTTTTCTGGGAAAGGTTACACGTTTTTTGGTCACTTGGGCTTGCATAAACAATATAAAAAATACAAACGGGCAATTCTTTAGAATTAAAATCGTTGCACTGCCCTTTAAGGAAATGAAGCTTGCATCAGCATTAGCAGTTCGGTAATGACGGCTCCGGTATCAGTGACCACGAAGCTATCATTACAAATGTTGCATGTAAGCACACTGTGACTGATAAGCCATGCCCCAAGAAAGTTTATCTGTTTGACCGAGGGGATTACGACAGCTTGTTTTTCGACCTCCTGGCTTATCTTCCCGAGTTTGAATGTGCGTGCACATTGCTTGACATTGAAGAATTATGGAATCTGTTTAGGAATAAACTTTCTTCTCTTATCGCTGAATATATTCCTTCTAGGATGTTGTCGGGAAGGCGCAGGAATGACAAACCGTGGATGACAAAGGAGTTGCGACGTCTTCTAAATAAAAAGCGAAGATTATTTTTAAAATATAAGAAAACGAGGGACCCAGCCACAAAAATTGAACTTCGGTGGCTGGATAATATCTTTAAGACTAAAGTTAAGGAAGCGAAGGAACACTACTATTTGGCACTGGGACCAAAATTACTTAACAACCCAAAGGAACTATGGAAAACGGTTAGAAAATCGGGCAAGAGTGAATCTGTGGGCATTCCAGCAATTCTGAACAATGATGAACTGACCTCCGATAACTTTTTCAAGGCTGTTTGCTTCAATAACTTCTTTCAATCTGTCTTTTCGACAACCGAGCCTGTTGTACGAGAATCTTTCGAGACAACTTTTGATACAATGCCTGAGTTTGTTGTAGAAGATGATGGCGTACTGAAATTACTGCGTAATCTGAAATCTCATTCAGCCATGGGGCCTGATGGCATTCCTAACCACGTTCTGAAAGTCTGTGCTGCAGCAATCTCACCTTTTCTAGTTATTCTTTTCAACAAATCGCTCTTTACTAGCAGGCTACCTTTGGAGTGGAAAACGGCAAATGTTGTGCCCATCCATAAGTCAGGCCAAAAAAGCCTGGTTTCTAATTACAGGCCCATCTCCTTAACTTGCGTTTGTTCCAAGTTACTTGAACATATAATATATTCAAATATGGTTAACCACCTTGAGTCCAATGCCTTTTTTTCCAAGTCTCAGCACGGTTTTCGGGCTGGTTTATCGTGCACTACGCAGCTCACTGAGTTTTTACATGACCTCTCACTTTCACTAGATAAAAATGTTCAGGTTGACTGCTTGCTTCTGGATTTTCAAAAGCATTCGATAAAGTACCACATTCACTTCTTATGCACAAGTTGTCGTTCTTGGCCCTTCCTGACTATCTTTTTGGTTGGATAAATGATTATTTGTTAAATCGTAAACAATGCGTAGTCGTTGGTGGTCAAAATTCTCCATATGCAGATGTAACCTCGGGTGTCCCACAGGGGTCTGTACTTGGGCCACTTCTCGTTTTGATATATATCAATGACATAGCACAAAACCTAACATGCAGTGTCCGATTATATGCAGATGACTGTGTAATCTATAGAGAGGTTAAATGTGAGGATGATTCTCTTCTACTTCAGTCAGACCTTGAAAAAGTGATGACCTGGTGTGATAAATGGCAAATGTTTCTTAATATCAATAAATGCAATTATGTTAGATTCACCAAAAAAAGCAGCCTTATCTATCGAAATATCAGTTAAACGGTGTTGCCCTTCAGGAGGTAGCTGATGTCAAATATCTAGGGGTTTATCTTAGCGGAGATCTTTCCTGGACTAAGCACGTCGACGCAATAACAGTAAAGGCAAACCGCGTTTTAAATTTTATCAAACGGAATTTCAAATTGGCCCCAACAAATATTAAGGAGTTGTTATACGTAACTAATGTTAGGCCAATCTTAGAGTATGCTTGTCCAGCGTGGGACCCGTATTACGTAAATTTAATATCGAAACTAGAGCGCGTGCAAAATAGAGCAGCCCGTTTTGTTGCAAATAATTATGAATTTTGCTCAAGCATAACAGATTTAAAGAAACAACTGGGGTGGAAATCTCTGGTTTCGCGGAGAAAATATCTTAGAATGAAACTTTTCAGAAGTATTTACTTAGGACAAACAGGTATTGTGAAGGACCACTACTTACATAATCCTGATTACCTTTCCTCAAGAGTGGACCACCCGCTAAAAATAAAGAATATTAGGTGTAGAACTGAAATGTTTAAGAATTCATTTTTCCCAAAATCAATTAGTGATTGGAACAGTCTTCCGCAGCACGTGGTCACTGAGACTTCGGATGCTATGTTTTCCTCCTCATTATTAGACATCCTTTAATAGTTGTGTGCTGTGTTTTTGTTTTGTACTGTTCAGGACCAAGCGGATTTTTTCAGCGCACACAAGTCACCTAGCTATGTTTGGAGGTTTGTGTTTTTCCCTTTTCCTTTACCCCTCCTGTTACCTTCGCCATGGAATATTATCGTTTAGGCGATGTCATGCGCAGCGTGACGCTCAGAGTGGCGTCGAGCGTCGTAAGGTCTATTTGAAATCTTCAGGCGGAGTGCCAAAAATAACCCTCGTCGGTCTGGAGCGTGGTCGACGGCGCGAAACCTGCGACGTGTCTCACTGCACGTCGCAGTAAATAAGTTTAATGTATCAAACCACCGCCGACGGTTCCGGTGTTGATTGTTTCAGTTGCTAAAAAATCGACAAAATGACACAAAAAAATGTGACAAAGCAGTGCGGCCATAATTGGTTCTCATTGAAGGCATCCTTCGCTTTGGGTCTCGTAGTTGGTGAGGACCTAAACTCGCTATTGGTGTGGAGTATATTCTGTGTTTGGGAATCCATTGTACGAGCTTAAAATAGTATACTTCGTCTGCCTGAAGCACGTTACATTTGATGAATAGTGGTTGGGTTCTTATGTTTCAAATATTTCCTTTATAATTTTCGTCACATGTGAAGAATCTTCTTCTTCGAGGTGATAAGTTTGACATAGTTCGAATTAATCGTCGTCCCTCGGACAAAGATGCCGTAACTGATTTTAGAGTAGAACAGAGAATAGTACGTCTGTTTTAGCCAAGTGGGCAGCAAGTTTTGTAATTTATATTAACTTTCTCGTAAAGCGAGATAATTCACCATTGAGTTTATTTATGTAAGTGTTCCAGGAAAGGTCTTTACGGAAACCATACACCGGATAAATTTTTGTTCCTGACACTTGCTTAAGCACAGTGTCTTCAAATTTTAAACTTATGGGGCGGCAGTTGAGTTTACTTACTGGCCTAAAAATAATATACGTACTTTTGCTTGTATTTAATTTTAAACAATTTGTTTGTAACCAATTGGATAGCTTCAATAGGTAGACATTTGCAGCATCTTCTAAACATTTTTTCGTCACTCCAGAAAAGAATACGTTGGTATCGTTTGCACATACATTATTAGATCGAGGGAGCCGG
The DNA here is from genome assembly GCA_037355805.1 of Ixodes ricinus. Lineage (NCBI taxonomy): Eukaryota > Metazoa > Arthropoda > Arachnida > Ixodida > Ixodidae > Ixodes > Ixodes ricinus. Next base: position 24,315 of record JAZHYW010010618.1, on the reverse strand, counting down.
ATATAGTCGTTATATTATTAACATACATAAGAAAAAGAAGTGGACCTAAAATTGATCCCTGAGGAACACCATGCTGTATTGTAAGTCTATTTGACGATTCACCGTTTATTAGTACATATTGGTAACGATCTGCAAGATACATTTCAATTAATTTTTAAAGCTCCTCCGCGCACACCGTAAATTTCAAGCTTTGTAAGTAAAATATTGTGCTGAACAGTATCAAAAGCTTTACTTAAATCTAAGAAGAGACCAAGAGTAAATAAATTGTTCTCAATCTTTTCAACTATTTTCTCCTTAATGTTAAGAAGCGATAGCTCCTCCAATTTTTGCTTTTGAAAGCCGTATTGGGGCTGCGTTATTATATTATGCTTCTCAGAAAACGTGTTAATCTATCAGCAATCACACGCTCAAATATTTCAGAAAACACTGGCAGAACTGAAATAGGTCTGTAGTTATTCATGTTTGTCTCACCACCTTTTATAAACACTGGAGTGACCCTGGCTATTTTTAGCTCGTCAGGTAAATCACCAGACTGAAGCATCTTATTTACTATATTTTGTAGAACTGAACCAAATACGGTCACAGTGTACTTAATTAGTAGGGTTTTTATCTCATCTATTCCAGCGGCGACGTAATTTTTTAGGTTTCTGATAATTATATCAATTTCAAATGGTATTGTTGGTGTAAGCATAATCGACCCAATTTGGTTTCCTGCGTGAATACAGTCATCTATGTTGGAAGCCGTCCCAGTTACGCACCCATGCTAATAAAATGTCTATTCATTTCATCGCCAAGTTCTTTCCCATTGACACGTTTATTACCTATTAGTATTTCTTTCATATTACGTCGTACCTGCTCTCTGTTCATGAGTTTGTATACCATGTCCCACACTTTTTATGATCATTGTGAATACGTAGAAGTTCTTTTGATAGTATTCGCATTTCACTTTTTTTTTAGGTCGGCATTCATTTGGTTTCTGCATTTCTTGAACTCGATAAGCAGCTGCGGACCACGATGCTGAATAAAGGCATGATACCTGGCTTTTTTTTGCCTTATTCTTTCATACAGGTCTCTATTCATCCAAGTCTTTTTCATTTTTTTACATTTCAATCTACGTTCCTGAAGAGGAAAAGCTGCATTAAAGTACTGTCTGACTTTCATCAGGAATATTTTATAGGCATTTCTAGGGTTGCACTCAGCGTAAACGTCATCTCACGTTTCTTCTTCCATTAGGCAGCCGAAAGTTCTAAGCGTTTGCTCAATAATAGTGCGATGCCAAAACATCTCTATGCCTTTGTTATTTTCTCTAGCAGAGGAGGACTCTAGGCAGAAGATTGGAAGATGGATCACTAATATCACACATGATGGCACCTGCTGTTATATGACGAGTGTCGGTATTCGTTATGCATAAGTCAAGGTGCGTGGCAGGCTCTGCAGTTATTCTAGTGGGCAATGTTATCAAATTGCTGCAAGCATACCGGTTGACGAAATCGCGAAAATTTTGAGCGTGAAGATCATCGAAATTTGTGCCTATATTTATGTCGCCAAGTATAAAAAATGGCACAGATAGCGATCCAAATCAAGACAGCGCGTTATCAAAAAAGGTCATGAATTCATATATATTACCCGAAGTTGGCCTGTATAAAGACAGAACAACAGTATTTGATACCTTAACACACAAGCTTTCAATGTTTGCAGCAATTTTATATAGGTCATCTACAACCTCATGCTGTAGTTTATCTTTAATATTAATAGCGATACCGCCGCCACCCCTTTTCTTATCTCTGCTCATGATTACGCACTTATAACCCTCAGTGATTGGTGCCATGTCCTCTTTTGTCAGCCAGGTTTCCGTAGGTGCTATTACATTAAAGTGCACATTCAACGAATGGAAAAATACTTCTAGGTTATCAACTTTATTCTTTATGCTTCTTACGTTTAAATGTATTGCTGAAATATGGCATTTACCTTCTTTGTACCATTTATTGAACTCATCTTAGTCATATTAATAACAATCATGTACGACAGTTTCTATTTTTAAAGTGTCGTGTGCACTCCAAAGTACTAGCTCATAGCTTAATTCACAATTTTTTCCACATCAAACATGCTAGCGATTCGGATTGCGTTGGCATGTTCGTCCTTTCGCTCAAAGACTTTTCCCCCAGATGACCACAGAAACTTCCACCCAAAAAGTTTCTTTTGGGCGATCGCAGCTCCCAGTAGCCTTTTATCTGCACCGGTTAAATGCTCATTTACATATATGGGGCTGGGGCTTCCGCCATAGTCAAGGTGTTTTGTTGTCAGTCTTTGTTTTTTTGCTTTTCTGCAAGACCGCATCGCGTCGCGTTTGGACCGTCGCACGAAGCGGACGATTGTGTTTTTTTTTCTTTGATGTTCTGAATGTGGGTACGCGATGGCACACATCTATTCCAGAGTCTGCAGATTGATTCGTTCAGAATTGTCCCTATTCTTTTAACTACATCGTATGCATCACCTTCCTCTGGTACGCCCTTTATCTCGAGGTTGTTAGACTGCTGATACTGTTCTGGTTCTTCGATTTTAGCATTTAGCCTACGGTTTTTAGCGGTCAATTCATCATTTTCTTTTTGGATACGTTCTGGACCTCTTTCCGAAGTTCCTTTATTTCGTTTTTCATCTCGGTCACTCCGTCGCAGGTGTCACTACAGTATTTGACACTCTCTTTTAGGGCTCTAAAGTCCGCTCTCATCTCTCGTCTCAGCTCATCGAGAGTTTTCCCAATGTATTTTACTTATTTAGTCATGTTAGCGACACCCGACGTCAACGTACTTCACAGACTCATAAACAGACAAAACTGACAATCGGTGCTGTGTTCGGCAGCAGTGAAAAGATACGTTTTAGGTTTATATAAAAATAGTGCTTCTCACCTGCAGAGATACAGATGATTAGTACGGTGTTTCCTCGACGCTCATTGCTGCCGAACTGAAAACCAGGCTTGTGTGCTGGCTCCTTTTATAGATGATCCTGCCTTGAGTTGCGCTGCTGTCGCTGCGTCCCTTGATCCGTGGCAGCGTGAGTGACGAATGATGACGTGGTGATCTTCGATGATTTGAATCAGCGAGTAGCCGGCAAACTGCATAGATACTGATGATTAGTACGGTGTTTTCTCGACGCGCACTGCTGCCCAACTGAAGACCAGGCTGGTGTGTTGGTTTTCTTTATAGATGATCCTGCCGTGAGTTGTGCTGATGTCGCTGCGTCCTTGGCCCATGGCAGCATAAGTGACGAATGATAACGTGGTGATCTTTGATGATTTGAATCCACGAGTAACCGGCAAACTGCAGAGGTACAGATGACTAGTACGGTGTTTTCTCGACGCACACTGCTGCCGAACCCGCCGAACGTTCAACTGTACGAGAAATACATAGCGGTGCAGCCTAGTACCACGTGGTGCCGTTCCCGTCGAGCCGGAAGTTTCGGTTTCGCTCTTAGCCCTCGGAGCAAAGTTTAGAAATCAAATAAGGTAAACTACCCAATTTTCGCGGTGACTAAATTTTCACGACTTTAAAATATGGCGAAACATTTGTGCCGCGGAGATTTCAACCTATTTTATCTAGTTGTTTCGCATGACTTTATGAATTCTAACACTTAGTGCCCGTCGAATATTGCCGAACTTACACATCGTTAAATTCGCGAAAAAGTCGTTTAAAGCGCCTACAAAAATACGCATTCTTACTTATTTTTAACTTCCGTAACCACAAAATGAAAAAAAATATGCTGGTTTTTGTCTGTTTTTATGCGCATCAATAACATTTAACGACATTTTGTGTTTTCTTACCTTGAACAAATTGACCACGGATTGTGCAAATTTTCTGGTTCTCAAGCCGTCATATTGCACAGTGATATAAAACATGGCATAATGGCGTATCTGGAGTCCCCACCATGACTTAAATGTCTCCCCACCAGTGGATTGTATGAGTTGCTCGTAGGCATATTTTCTTCCGCTGAAGTAAAGAATTACACAATCAACCTCCGAATCGTGAGTGTGGTGACTTTTTCAAAACTGCGTTTTCATTCAGGCAAGGCAAAACCAACGTAGGTCTAGACCACTTGTTAGGGTTCACTGCGACAAAGAAAGTTGATGTCAACATAAAAGCAGTTCTTTACTTTTCCACTGACCACGAAATTTAGGCCAATGTTTCGTACAGGGTCAAAAGCTGCCGCAAGAGTCGCTCCCGATTCTCGATTATATTTGGTGTCGGACTTGATGTCACACAAAGCAGATATAGAAGACAACGACGAGTAAGAAACCGGTGTCCACGAGAGTAGTGAACGAGAGAGCCGATCGACGATCTTGGCTGTTTGGTAAATGACCCATTGAATCAAATGGTGTAATTAATGTAGAAATTGTAAATAAATACGTAGGACGTGACATAGTTCTATAAATGTTTGGCCACCGGGGGGGATAGACTGTATTAGATTATGGCGCCCGAACAATTTGTATACTGTATCACAGTCTAAAAGACTTGATCTAGCCAGAAAACGAACAAACAAACAAATATTAAAGGATTAAGCACTATTGGCGTTGCACCCTTTGCTCTTCGCAATTTTTTCCCGCCAGTCCTGCACTCTAAGAAAAAAGGGTCAGTATAGTCCTCCCTAAGGGAGGAACGCTCTTGACACATATGTTCCTACGGAAAGGGAGAAACTTTCGTCCCTAAAGCAGGGGAGCAAAAGTTCCTCCATCGCCTGCATCTCAATATGGCGGCCACGAATCGTGCAAATCGAGCTCAATAAGGCTTAACAAGAACACGAAGTCTATTGTACGGAGCGAGAGGAGCAGCAAATAAAGACGTAACACGAGCTTTCCGCGAACTGTATTTATTTCCGAAGCCGGCTTCCCCCTGCAGGTAAAGAAACTTACGTTTCGAAAGCATGCAGTCACTCAGTCGTCTCATCGTCAGCACTGCGATGTTAAACGGAGACAACCGGCACCCAGTTCGCGCACTTTGTCTTACCTTTGCTATTCCTCGAGCCACAATTCCTTCGTCAACCGTTGCGTCAACCGCACATCACGGAGGAGTGGTAAACCATTCGCCCGACAAAGCCGCTCTCAAAAAAGCAAATCCGAAGCAGCCTCTTGGCTCGTTTCAGCACGGTAACACGAAATTATGGCGTAGCCTCGTAGCGTAAAAGGAGGTTAGATCGCTTGCCACCAGATGGCAGGGTCAAGCAGAGTGATCGCAAGTAGCTGGGCTATGTGGCGCTAGTTACCGCCGAACTCATGTTCTACAAAAAATGTTTTATTTTCTCACGCCACCATTGCGCTTCGGGACCCTCTATTACACACAGGTAGACACATTACGCGTACTACGGTACAAGTATCAGCTGAACATACATAGAGCGCATACACATACGCACAAACATCAATACAACAGCACACTAACCCGATCACTACTCCCGAGCTCTGCGTTTCCGTCTTTTATACTGGTCGTTTTGAACGTACGGAATTTTTCGGTGACTCCCTAAGCAATAAAACATATTCCCAGCATGTTGATTTCTTTCCAGCAATGTCATACATCTGAGAGTATTTTTAATGGCTCAGGGGATTAATCTCTTATTAAAAAGAAAACGCTCGATCATGCCGTAATTATTTGAAAGCCAATAAATCGAGCCGCTCCAATGCGGTTCCAAGCCATGGGTTTGTTTCCCCGCACGGCACTTCCTAGCCAGTATTTCTATTGTAGTGTTTGTTTTTCTATTTGTGCTGTTCGCGCACGGCTGCTACTTGCCGTCTTGAATTAATCTGTGTAGAGCGGATATTCACTCAGCTGGAAGTGATGCTTCACGGGCAGAGAGATCGCTTTTCGATCAACTTGAATGCAGTCAAAGCCGCGACTTGCGGCAGGTGTTAAGTGTACGGAGCTACCCCGTGGCGAGCTCGAAAACGTCTAGCGCTCATCCCAGCGCGCCACTTGGAGGGCAGTTTCTCCAGGAACCGTAGTATATTTAAACAGCAAAATAAAGGATAGCTTTTTTTTCGATTTTACCTGTTTTTTCTTTTTATTGCTAAAATTTCATTGTAAATATACGTACTTTCCGTCATTATTTCGTACTGTTGTCTTTTCCCAGAGCGCAATCGCTCTCGGGGACCGACAGTCACATTCGCCACTGTACGATAGGAGCTTACCGTTCAGACCAGCGTTCCAACATGATCATCCGCACGTCGATCGACTGCACCTAATTTCTCAAGTGGTCTTAAACTCTTTAATGTAAAGCGGAATGTCAACCTGCGACACCCCGCCCTCTCCGATCACGGCCCGACCAGTGGCATCAATGCCCGACAGTTTACGTCATCTCATCTTGTTGTTACACCACTGATACGCGAACACACGGTCACATCGGCGATAATTCCAGTCTTCTGCTTCACTACGCACAACACTGCCATCACGATGTTGCTGCTATGTTGCTGACACGCAGAAATACAGAACCACGTTGAACGCCGGTTGGCACTCGGCACAGGAAAACAGAACCGAACTCAGCACGGAAGGCACCCAGGCAGCCGGCAGGAAACCCTGCCCGCCTTGGACACAGTTCCTGCGATTTCCATAACGTCGAAAATGTCGATACAGTCCCGCGTGGTTCCGCTACTGTAGTTCCGCGTAGGTCCCGCAATCCAGAGATGGCCATCTTACCCAGTGTACGTAGCGCTGCTGGCCCTGCTCCGGAACTTTGCTGTTTCTAGCGGCTTCGTTTGTTCGTTTGAAAAAATTAGTGGTAAAAACGTCAATGCAACCGAAATGTTCTGCACGTTTGGACTAGAAGACGGAATTACAGGCGGCCTTCGCTGCCGCTGAAGCTCAATCAACTCAACAACATTTATTTAACAATGTGCGCGACGTGCTCGAAAAACGAAACCGAAAGAAGATGAGTCGGGAGGGCCAAACCTTTTTCTCCCGTCTGCCTGGAGAAGGAGGAAAACGTCTCGTTCCTCCCTTCTTCTCGTGTCCGCTTGGGAGCGCGTCAGTAGAAGAGAGGAAGGCGCGCCGTTGCTACCTTTTTCCTCCATTTTTTCTTAGAGTGCAGGGTCAGGGCCCGGCAGTCGAGGCGGCCGAGGCAGCCGAGTTACGATATGTGGCCAAAGAGGCCGAGGCCCGAAGCCCGCCGCTAGCGCAGCTGATCGCAGCCGCCCAGTGTACGTAGCAGTGTCGGCATCGTTTCGAAGCTTAGCGGTTTATGACGGATGTGTTTAAACTTCTTTCTTTATGAATGTCGAAAACGCCACGGCAAAAGAAACGACTGAAAGACCGACCTCGTCGTCTTGGCCCCTGCGTAAACGGCTTAGATCCAACCTGGGAGCCCAAATCTTGTTTATCCAACAGCGCGCTGATGAAGCTTGTAGCAATGATATTTGTATAGTTTTCCTTGGCGTCGGTGGATAATAAGGACATTAATTTTACTTCCATCGGTGTGGGTTTGTTTATGCCTGTTTTGGTAAATAAAGAAATAAAACAAAACTTAACGAAATAAAAACAAAACACGCAGCTCCTTCCAGGGTTCGAACCTTCGACCACTTATTGGTCAGTAGTTCGATGTTCTACCCCTGCGCCAACTGAACAGGGAGGAACTGGACCTCCTCCTTTCATCCAAACTTCCGTTCCTCCCTTCTCTGGGCAACTTGACCACAACAAGGAGGAACAGTCGCTGTTGCTACCTTTCTCCTCCTTTTTTCTTAGAGTGTGTAGTCTACATTTTGTGATTTCTACAGCCTTGCGGACACAAGTAGTATCACAATGTACATTACTTTGCGAACTGCCGCCACAGGTTGAGTGTCCTTGTCGCACCTGTTTCAACACCCTGATCCCCAGTGCAACGAGATAGTCATTCAGATCGGTTGGTACGAGGCTGGAGGACCGAATCCCCAAAAGTGGCTGAGGACCGAATGACCAAAAGTGGAGATTCGGAGGACCGAATCTCCACTTTTGGGGATTCGGTCCTCCAGCCTATTGTACAAAACCTGCTCAGTTATATTAAAGACACAACAGCCATCCTCCAACGTTTCTCTGAACTGACCCCGAGCCTTGACACTCTGCACTTCACGATGGACATCACACCGCTCTACACGGTAATTCCTCACGCCGAAGGACTACATCCTGTCTCACATTTTCTTAATAAGCGTCCCTCTCAAAAACCCCGTCTCACGCCGTAATCCGCCTCCAGAACTCGTCCTAACACGAAACGCCTTCCAATTCAACAACTCCTTCTATCGCCAAAAATGTGGCGTGGTGATGGTCAGAAAGGTGGGTCTCTCGTTCGCCAACCTTTGTGTCAGCTAAGTCGAGCACTCCTTTTTTATTCACTTTCCACACCCCGCCCCCTCCCCCCAATTCTACGATCGTTATATTGACGACATTTTTGGTTTCGGCCCCCCTCCCGTAGTTGACCGCTTCACCAATGCACTCTGTAACGCCCACGCCTCCCTCAAGTTTACCTCACTAATATCGAAATTTTCTGCCAACTTCCTAGACTTAGAAATAACTAGCGACGGTCACAAGTTCCACACCTCTGTGCATTATAAACCCACTGACAGCAATAGCTACCTTATCTTCTCCTCGAGGCATACTAGATCCCAAATCAATTCCATTCCCTCTCACGCTTTCTCCGCCTCCATGGGATTCGCAGCGACGACATTGATTTCCGTCATCAACTTAAGACAATGACAACCTTCTTTATTGAACGTGGTTACCCACTCGGCCTTTGCGCGATGCCAATAGTCGCGTTTCTAACCTTTCGCGGCAAAACGCTTTATTCCCCAATCAAGATCTAAGCCCCCGCGCAAACCCGCTAATGCTCCACCTTCCATCCCTCCATGCCTAGCCTCGGCAAACTAATCATGGACACCACTTCCGACCTTGTAGACTCTAAAGTTATTGCTAAATCACCCGCGCTGACTTACCGTCGAAAGGCCAACTTACGATCCCTTCTAGTACGCTGCAACCGTTCCATGAAACCTAAGACTTTGCTACCCGGTACCAGGCCGTACGGCGCCCCAAAAGGCCTTATGTGCGAACATACCGGCCCTCCTCCTAACCTGCGAATAAGAATTCATGACAATCACACCAGTAAATCTTCTAATCTGATGTACATCATTTCCTGTGCACTCTGTCCAACATTATTATATATCGGTGAAACTGACCGCCGACTCCACGAACGCTTCAGAGAAAACGGCAGAATTGTCACACCAGAAAGAGTGGGCCAACTCAAACATGACCTCTCTACGCACGTATCTAAACACATCTCTTTAAATCATTATGAACTCAACATTCGAGTTTGCGTAGTCAAATCAGACTTCAATACGCCCACGTCATGGAAAAAAGAAAACATAGTAGTTTTTAACCTAAAGACGGAATTTCCTTCCAGTTTGAACAATAAACTTTATTTCGGCTATTCGACACTCCCCTTTCCCCCGCATCTCTCTCTCACTCTGTGTATATTTTTTTTAAAAATAACTTAGCTCTTCACTAGGGAACTATAAGCTTTTTCCCACCCACATTCCTCGACTCGTTGACTTCAAACCGCTTGCGCCTTACTAGACGACTTTTCCTCTTTTCTCTCTGACTCCCCGACGTCACATCTGTCACATGTTACTTCAGTCTTTTGTATATACGTTATATACTCTGATCTGTCATCTTCCCTTGTAGTTTTCCTGAAGAAGACCGTTTCGTCGAAACGCGTTTTCCTCCTTACCGTAGGCACTTCTCCATTCCTTCATATCCCTACTAAGACACCAACCGTGCCCGGCAGAACCCTACATCTTCAGATTCCGAGCAAGTCACGTCCCGCTCAATCGTGACGTAGTTTGTCTCGAGTTGAGGAAAGCTGCGGCGAGGCTGACGTCGTCAGAATGCCCTAGCCGTTCCACCCACGGACGCGGTCGAAACACGCCAGCGATCGGGCCACCGCAACTAACCGAAAAGTTGCTTTTGTGTGAATTTTCAGTGACGGGTTAATCTTCTTTAATGTTGTAGAAGGACAATACCGACGTCTGGTCACACAAAAGAAAGTCCCGTTCAGTTGAGAATTCCTCCCCTCCCTTCTCCTTGTTCTGGCCGTAGAGTTGTTGAAATGACATTATTATCAAAGCATATATAGTTCTATGCAAAACAGTTATCTTCACTCCCTGTCAAGGTTCCTAGACGGGCACTACAAACAAGGCTTTAGCGACATCCACCAGGTGCTCTTTGCTAGTCGTTTAATTTGTTTTAACATTTCTTGATGTATCTTATTCAATACGTTAGTGATGTGTCCAATGTGATACTGCTCCTTTGAGCACGTATAGACCAAAAAATAAGCTCCGAAATTTCGTTGTAGCATCTGTTTAAAGTGGTTGAAAAGCAATTTCTTCATGGTCGCTGATTTGCGCCAAAATATGCTCAACACACCGATACACATGGCTCTACTTGTCCCCCAAGTATTGTGTGTAAAACAAAATCTCGATGTTATTGCATTTTTCAATTTCTCTCTCATCGAGTTTCTCAAGCCGAGGGCCCCTACAGGCAACACTGAAACGTGAGGCGAGAAATGGCACAAAGGGGGCGGGAAACCACATTTCCCACTGATTCAAAGACGTTTGATGATGTAAAAAAATGCATGGACGATTATTTACTAAGAAGCACACATAAAACACTCGACATAATCAGTTTAAGACTACATGCGCGAGTCTGTACAATCTGTGACGTCACACCACAGGAAAGTGCGCGGAAATTTGAATGTTGGTTTCGGCATAATCTTCATTTCCGGTTTCTTTAATAGCTATTTTGAATTTCGAGGAAATAAATAGCATACAGTGAAAGACGAAATTCCGGGTATTTAGAAAATGCATTTTTCTAGGGTAGCACAAGATACAGTCGGAGTACCACTTTTACCATTCCTTTCGGACGCCGTCCAAACCCGTTCCAGTGTAACCATCCGTGGGTTTCAAGGCACAGTTCTACTCACCCTGCCATATCATGCGATGCTGTGGGACGTTCCAAACACTATCCTTCTTTGGTTCACTCTCACTATAGGCATTTAGTACACCGAGATCTCCGCCATCGCTACAGTAATATGCTTAATGCATTCCTCTCCAATCAGGGCTCATATATGTGTTGAAATTTATACTGTTGTCGGGCTGGGCTCCGCCCAACCCATCCCCATCACTCATGTTGCCATAACTTTATTGTGTCGTCTCTGCCGCTGTTTTGCAGGTCCTTCATGTGTTGTCTCATTCATAGCCTAAATCCTTCTTTGCACCACCTCCGAAGATTCAGGTTTTTTTCTATATTCTTTCCCTTCCTTAAGAATTGATTATTTCCACGCTCTATTTTGACGGGTTTCCTTTGCGTGTTTTACCATCTGTTATCTTCGATTTCTTTCCTCGGCCACTTCACGGGACCACTCCCTCTTCTACGTCGGCCATGGTTCTGGTAACCACTCCTCTTTTGTCTTTTGGAATCCTTCTGAGCATCCAATTCACGTCCGTCTATTGCTGGATAGTTCTGTCCCCAGCTCCACTTTCAAGCTCCTCTTTGACCGCGCCTTCTTTATCCTTGGTCAAACCAATGGGTACTCTTAGCATCGCAGATTGTTTTAGTTTACCCGACCCAAAATACAATGTCAGGCAGTAGTGATCATTTCTAAGACTTGCAGCACCAGAGTCGTATAATGTCATGCCCAGAATGTTCTATGCAACTCTGAGAACATAGAAGAGTAGTCTATGCACAATGCACGTTTTGAACAGCCAATCTTGTGCTCCCTTTATATTTGACTGTTCCGTTTACCACAATTCACCCGTTTTTCTGTCCAACTTAACACATCCCGGCTGGTCTTATCAGCACTCTCACCTAGTTTCAGGAAAGTTTCGGTGGAACCATTTTTGTACCTTGCGCATATACGGCTTAGAACGAATTCATGGGGCTATAACTTATAAAAAACGCGTAAGTTTCTTTTCCCACACAATGGAACTTTTCCGAGAAGCGTTCTGCGCACGCGCGAGCGCCCGATGCCAAGCGGCGGAAGTCGGTACGAAAAATCGAGGAAATTCGGAAGGAGGCTGTGGATCAGCGAGTAGAACACGTAATTGCAACATATTTATAATTGTGTTACACAAAAAAAGAAAGTGGACGGAAAGAAAAACACGACGTTTGGGTGGTCGCCACGGATGCCCCTCTCCGTCCGACCCGGTCCATCCGTCTGCCTTCGACGTCGGGAGCCGGAGCCTCAGAGAGCGTCCGGCAACGCCGGCGTCAGCCGGCCGCCCGTCAGCCAGACCTGCCCCAGTTCGTCGTGTCACGGGGTCTGCCCGGGGTTCCTCCTCTCCTTCCAGAGCGTCCCTTTTTATAACCTCAGCCACGGTCGACCACGCGCACCAACACGGCATGTCCACGTGCGACACCACGTGATCCCGGAAGCCACTCCTCCGGGCGACGCCCAGGCCGCGGTTCTTTAGCTGAAGGCCCTGATTAAAGTCGCGGTGGGCACGCGACGCAGCTCAGAGAGCGAAGAAACTGGTAGCATAGCTCCCATTATCGATTGGTAGCGCAGGTACGTCACTTCCTCGATTTTTAGTTCGTGCAGCCACCGCCTGGTGCCGTCGGTATTTGGAAAAGGTCCATTGTAGTCGAAAAAAAGAATAGTGCATGCACTCGCTGCACTGAGAGAATCGAGCTTGCGCCAGAATGCAATTACGTCAATGCATCACACAGGCGAGGCAGGCGAGGTGCGAGAGCAGACGACAGGGAATCGTCTGCTACCGACCTTCTTCAAGCTGACATGCGCACGAAGCGGAACTAAAAAAAAAGTCTGCTGGAAATCGGGTCCCGCGATTGACGGGAACGAACCCGAGCTTGCATTGTTACTTTCTGCTCTTTCACGAAGGGAGCTAGGAGCAACCTGCACTTTCGCAAGTTTTAAGTTATTTTGTTGCCGTACAGTCGCTCTAATCTACAGATGAGTTAAAAGGCTCGGAACAAACACATCAACGGTCGCGAGATAGCTCTCGTGGGTGTACGCATAAAAGGCTATCGCCGAACTATGACCTATTGTGAACTCACGAGTGGACAACATTTGTTGAGAACGCTCCTCCAATAGAACTTCCGACGCGTCCGAAAAAGCTAAATGAGGTGATTTTAACCAAGGCTTGGGTAAAGTCAAAATACTTAACATTTACTTACACCAGTTACTTTCCACCCTCGTTATTTCGTTCGAGAACGCTGTCGTTCTTACCCCTCCCATTAGGAATATGGGCTGAGAGTCATACGTTACCAAAGGTCGAAATCGAAGGAACCGCGAATCGTAATTCTGGAGGTTTCAACGGACTAGTTTGAAAGTGTATCCTTTGATATTTAACATTGATTTATCCAGCGCGAACAGTTATAAGGACTGAAAGATTGTTACCTTTTTGTTATTTCTTAGAGCTGTTTTTTGTCAGCTTGCGGCGGAAACATACTTGGTCTGCAAATATCTCCACGAAAGTCAAGTTCTTTAAATCATCGCAAATATAAACATTGCAGCGATTACATTGTTTCGCGTTCCCGCCTGTCATGTCGAACAGCAGTGCGTTAGTTTAGGTTCGAGGTCAATACTCTTCCTACAACATACATGGAAACTGCATCAGTTTTCACCCTGCCAGTTTGTTCGGGACTGACTCTCCGTGCGGCAGTCCGCGGGTGCGATGCCTTCTGGGAGAAAACTGGCACGGTGCCAGTGCATGCGAAACCAACTCGCTATGAGACAATGCCGAAGACGACGCACTCTTTCGCCAGCGCTCGACTTTGCGTTTTCACCGACTCCGACGCCCGCTGCGCTCTGTACTTATCTTCCTTTATCCCTTTGGTGGTTCGTTCACTTGGGCGCAAAATCATCCCATTAGACGTTCATTTCAGTTCATTATTCATCGTCTCTTCGCCTTCATCCGAGACAATAATGGAAAACAGTATATCGGGCCTATCCTCGGCCCTTATGGTGGCTTTAAAAAAGGACAAGTTTTCGTAAACAGGGATGTTGATAGCCTCTAATATTTCATTGTATGCAAGCCAAGGTAAATATTTCATATATCTAGAAACAAAACTTAAAATTAGCTTTTTTCCTCAAACACTACAAAATGAAGAGAAAAAGAGCCAGTTAATTGAGCGCACGGATTCCCAGGAAGTCTTCTTGAAAGCACTACTCGCGGCGCTCAGTATTCACGGTGACGAATGTAATAAAACGTAATTTTGAGCAAAAAAAAAATGAAGAACGGAAAAAATCATATTTTTAAGAGTGTCGCAGTAAACGTTTTCTCGTGTGCTTGAACGTGCTGAGCTGAAAACGCTTACATTAACGAGAAACGCTCTAATGGTGCATTCACACTTGCGGTTAAGTTGCATTTGCGAAGCGGTTGCGATTTGCGAGCGAGCTCGTTCAGACACCCCTAGACGCGGTTAGGGTTTTTTCGGCGATCACACGTGACCTTTGACACTTATAATAACTTTATTCACCATATCACATATGGTGGGAGCTGGAGAAAAAAGCTGACAAAGCAGCTTGACGGGTCTCCAGCCCCCTCAACAGGTACACAGCGGGGGCCAAGTTTCACAGAAGCAAGAAAAAGAAGAAAAAAGTAACAGCAAAATAAAAAAGTAACAGCAAAATTTGTTTGGCAACCCTGCTTTAGAATCAAAACTACACTTGAATCTATGATCCAAAGCTATTATTTATCTATGTTGGCACTCCAAACGTTTTTCTAAAGGCTGTTCGCACGCATCAGAAGTTCAGCAGCAAAAAAAAAAAGAGACATGGACCTTTTAATGAAAAAATTGTAAGGGTGCAGGCGAGCTGGTGGAAGTTAACCATAGTTTTGTTTAACCCGAGACTGGGGTATTTCGGAAAAAGGACGAGAAGAAAAGAGGCCACAAGGAGGCGACGTCTCAAACACAGCTAAGGATTTTATTCCATCGTATGTATTTTTATACACACCACGTCCACACACCACGTCCCACCTACCAACCAAGTCGACCAATGACAACATAACACCCGGAATACTCTAAGCCAAACATAGGCCCAAAACATTACAAAAGAACAATCTTTCAGCCAGACAAAAGGATAAGATAAGCCTCCGAATTCACAAAGTCGACAATGAACCGTTAAAATGTTTTTTTTTCTTTTCCCAAACCCGCAAACACACGGAACCAAAGGGAAAGAGGGCATACAAGACCTAAAACACAAAGCCAAACAACAAACCATTAAACTAGCCGGTACTTAGTCACCGTAAAAAAAAACAAAAAAAAAACGGTCATTTTAACCCGCACTACACTTTGAAGGAAAGCGGAAGAGGATAACCATGACCCAAAAACACAAAAGGGGAGAATGCAAGAGTTCCAACCTCAACTACACACTTGAAAGAAGTAACAAGGAATACCAGAACAAACAATATGTCCTGCACCCCTGTACTGCCTCTTTGTAGGCAGCGCACAAAGTGCTGGATAACTAAAAAAAAAACAAAAAAAAAACGGGGGTTTACATCTTGAGGAATTTTCTTGAGCTTTCTCCTAGATGCATTGATGGCTGGCTAATACAATTTCCCATCGACTTAATTCGGACTGTTTCCCTCACTACCCTTTTTATCTCATTCTCCTCTCGATGTATTACCTCCGTTTCCGACCAAAACACCCTACAATTGTTGCACTCAGCCATGTGCTTGGCGATCTCCGAGTTCGGTGCCCCGTTTTTTACATTTCTTTTATGCTCAGTCAGTCTGTCATTCACGCACCGCGAAGTTTGCCCCACATATCTAAAACCACATGCTAAGGGTATCTCATAGACTACTCCTCCTTTGCAAGCCACTGACCTGTCCTGATGTTGCCTTCTGCATTCCTTTGGAGGTGCAAAGAACGGAGTCATCCTGTTTAATTTGTAATCAGATGAAAACACTACGTCAACTCCAAATATGTGAGCACTCGCTTTAAGGTTATGCGAAACACTGTGGTAGTACGGGACTACGGCAACCTTTTTACTTCTTTCTCTCGTTGTTCCATTTCTCTCGCCGAAACTTAGCTGTGTTTGAGACGTCGCCTCCTTGTGGCCTCTTTTCTTCTCGTCCCTTTTCCGAAATACCCCAGTCTCGGGTTAAACAAAACTATGGTTGACCTTTTAATCCTCGCTGCGAATCCCTCGACTTCGCCCCCAAGCTAAGCCCAGCTAGTCACGCCTTCCTGACTCAGAAGAGCATGCCCCGACCCTTTCTTGAATGTGGACCCTTCCCGTATGAGTAGCTGACATTGTTTTCGGGATAGAGGACCAGTGTTTTCCCCTCGTCGTTAACTCTTATCCTTTTCGGTATAGTGATTTGCACTGGTGGACCGTGGTGCGGCGAATCTGTTCGGTGATACCCGGTCGTGGCATCGTTGGCGGCAAACTCTCCTGTCGTCACTTGCAAGTTGATCGAGTGTACTGTTTATTTTTTTATATTAAGCTCACATGAATGCCGCATGGATTACCTATGCATCGTCTGCTACGTACCCTTTATTTCGTCTATATATTCCCTTAATTCCTTTTGGAAGTAGTTAACGTTACAGTTCGAGCTAGCGGAGGTACTCTTCCAGAGCATGGGGTAGTGTGCTGGCCACGCACTTAGGTTCACGACGTCTGTATCGGCTTTTGTGGAGGTTGTGCATGGTGTCAAAAGCTTTCAGTAGTTCACAGTACTGTCTTAGTGGATACAAAAGCTGTCATTTCGGTCACTCAAGGGCGAGTTCCGACGTTCTTCGGGTAAAGACTAACAAGGAAGCGAACGACGAGCTTTGGCAACCCGAATAAGAAACAAACTCTTGCCCGAAAAATATCACAGGAGCGGAGCGCGCTAAGGTTACGAGCCAACTCTTTTCGGAGCGGATTCAAGTGACGGACGTGAATATTACGTTTCTTTGTTGATTCGTCTGCTGGGTCTGCTGCAAGGCTGGGACTACAGCGCCTTGGACGCCCCACCAGCGACAGATGCCACCTTGTTTGGAAAGCCAACGACGTCACGTGAACCTCGTGGTGAAGTTGAGTGCCGCTTTGCGGCTTGCAAAAACGATATGGACAAATCGGTCCCGAAGCGGTTGGCAAAATCGCAACCCAACTGCTTGATCCCAGCCGCCTCGTGGTGGATCCGCTCCGCTTCGTGGTTGCGGATTCACTTCCAGTATGAACGCGCCATAGCTGCGATGACTGTCACAGCCATCTAGACGTGGCTCATTCAGAGTGGGTTCGAAATTCCGATAACATTTCCTGGTTGCCAGACTCGCTGCGGTGCTAGCTAGATTTGGGACTTTTTGCCTCCTTTTTGACGCAAGCGCCGCGCGTGGTCACCTACTATCTTTTACAAATATATTTCAGGCAGTCCATAGAAATCCTATCAACATTTTGACGGCTTTTTCAACTTCCTATTTAGTCATGTTGTATAAACAGTTTTCAATAAACCTTTCTTCAACAGAAGTCTATAGTGTACAGACGGAAGAAATGCTGTAGAAATTTCTGTCGCCATACTTTAATAAAATTTTGATAAATAAGAATGGATAGAATAATTATATACGGTGCAGAGAAACGACATCACACCCAGTTGGAGCCTCATTGCGGAACCTGCTTTTTTCGACTGTGTCAAACTTTTTTCGCCTCCTGAAATATTTCACAGTTGTAGATGCAGTACAACAAGCTTTATATACCACATTTAGTGTAAATTAAGTGCACAAAAAAAAGTAACCTCCTTGTAATCTTTTTCTCTTCTGGGACTCTTCTTGTTCAAGTGATCGCCTTTCAAGGAATATAGTGGTGTAGCGGTCAACACTATTGAATTACTTCCGTTATGAGTGCTCCGTGGCGTGTTTGTTTTCGGGGTACGCGTATGGAAAAACGGCAAGTAGCGAGTGCGTGTTTCTATGGATGTATTGTGACAAACTTAAAATAAATATTCATTTTTTTTCGACAAATTTATCTGTCATTGTTAGAAAGAGAATAGTTAGAAAGGGGATACAAACTTTGATCAAATATCTGTCTCTTTTCTTTACAATTTATATGCGATTTTTATCTAGAAAATTTACCGTAAATTTCCCAGACGTTATAAACTGTAGATACGGAAGTGAATACACTTCTTTAGATTAAATATATTCTCTATACACTTTAAAAAAAAAAAAACCCTGTAAAATGGGTTACATATTTTTGTAAGGAAAGCTCTTTCGTAGCGCTACGGACAATGTTTCTGACAAGTAGCCAGCGAAACGACTCTTCGAAAAGTATTTTTCACTCTATTTGGTTACAGAAAAAGAGCACAAAGGAAACCCAGGCATTGCTCGACCTTGTCTCCCACAAGAGCAGTAAGAAATGCATAATATTATCATCTAATTACTAACACTTCACATTGATAACGTGTGTTCTAGCGAGTGGCCTTGGGGCCCATTAGGGAATCGGACGTATTTGAAGAGTCCCGATGCAAGAAAAAAATTACACCATCTTTCCGAGGGGAACCATGGGGTGATGCGGAGCATCGCGGATCGTAATTAATCTATTCCCTTCTTGACTGATTTCTTTTGGCCGGCCGAATTTGGGCTGCGGCGGACGCGAGCGGCCGAGAAACGCTAGCAGACGACAGCCGCAGAGTTGCGGGAAAGCCCACCCCACTGGAAAGCCCTGGCGTGGCGCTGCGACCCGCGCGCCCAAAACTATCCTCCTTTCACTCCTCCGGGGGAACGCGCGCAGCGCGCTACCGCTGCTTATATTCACACTTGAAGGAGAGGAGACTAGAGGAGGAGAGTTGCGCACGCGCGCGCGGTGTGAGGAGAAGCGAACGCACGCGAAGTGCATGCAGCTGGTAGAGAGAGAGAGCGGAGAGAGTAACGCGCAGCTGTTGGAGAGAGGGAAGGAGGAGAGTTGCGCATGCGTAGTGTGAGTGCGGACGACCCGAGCAAGAGATGCTCCGCATCTAAAACTGATAGAGCTGAAAAAAAAATCTTTGCCAGGCCTTGTTTGGGGTAACCAACTTGCCAAACACAAAGTTGAAGCCGAAAGTTTGCGGAGCGCGCCGATTAGACGTCACCAACAAAACCGCGAAGTCATCGCCGTGATTGTCCAGTCAGTGCACTCCGTCAACTTCGGCCCCAACTTTGTGTTTGACGAGTTTAGGGCCCCTGGAGTAGACTTCCGGTCTAGGAACACCCTCTCTGATAAGCATATTTAACAGCGCCTTCCTCTGGCAAATAGCGAGCGCTCGGCGCGCGCTCTCCGAGTGGATTCCTGTTCCGCTCGCGAGATGCGAGCAATATGCAGTTATCGTACATCGTTTTCGCCGTCCCGCCACGCCCTCCGCAACCCGCTACGATACCCGGAACTCTGCAGTCAAGGCCATCGGCGCGCAATTGCAGTATCGGCTTCTTCTTTGAGGAGGGCTTAGGGGAGGGGGAAACTCGTTCTACAAAATCTCCCTAATCTCTCCGTGTGCCGCTTGTACATCTGGAGTCGGTCGGCGCTCGCCGAGCGGCTCCAACCGATCCGTGGTAAGTGGCGGAGCGCGTCGAGCGGCCCGGAGTAGTTCTCCGCGCAGCCATTTTCGAAGGAGTACGATCTGTAGCCACTCCCAGCATTTCAGTTTCGTTATCAGCGTTCCCCGGAGGAGTGCAGGAGTTTCGCGGCTTCTTTGTTCCGATTGCTGGGTGGGCTCCCTTGGTGGGCTTGCTTTCGTTCCTCTCGTCATGACCGACTCGCCCGAGCATACTGCGGCCTAGGCATCGTTGCAGTAATTACAGGAGGTCTAATAAAACGCAGAGACAGCGAAATTAGCGACAGCGACGAAGATATCAGCTTAGCTCCAGCTCGGGTGACTACGAGGCAGCCGTTCTGGGCAAACATTTTGCCGAGTCGTTCGTCTTGCGAGCGAAGAGGCCTAAGATATTGCGTTATGTCGAAGACATTGTGCGCGCCTATTCAGATAAAGTCGTTTGTTCGTTGTGTGGTCTCTTTAATGTAACTGGAATATTGAGAAGATAATGCGCCAAATACTCAGCAGATGGAAGTCGTCTTGCGAGGCTATGATCGCTTTACGCTGTTTTGTATTGCTTCATAGCATCCTACGGCTCGTATACGTACTTCTAGTTGTCTTCGTCGGGTTAATATAACTGTAAGGAAAAATAAATTGTGTCACAACGTCGGCGTCACCGTTAATTAGGTACTAAATATATAAGTTTTTGTCAAAGCATGACGTTTCGATCAGAACTTCATGCTTTCAGCAATATAGCATGGGAGCCGATACTTAAGAAGCGAGAGCGGACCCTCCGATAGCGGTGGCGCTGGGAGCGTTACGCTCGACTTGTTTCGCAGCGCGTGCCACTGGGGTGGATCACGTGACCGATCGTTCACGGAGGCCAACCGCTTGACGACCACGAGCGCGGAGCGCTCGGCGTCTGCCAGGGGAATTGGCTATAAGCTGGGAAGTGTAAGAGGACTGCACCTAGATTTATTTGCAGCCGCTCTAAACGCTGTCAGCGTAACTAGTGACATTAGAGTGCTATGTTCTGTTTAGTTTTCGAGTCAAGCCTGCTCTACGATCCCATCAAAAAGCAGCAAATGTGCAAAATCATGACGGCCTCTGTAAGTTTGTCGTGCCCGGCTAAACCAATCAGGCGCAAGCAAAGAGCGCAGGACCCCATTCACTGTGCGTGATCGGTCGGTGTTTGCTAAGGCGCGGAGGTGAGGAGCTCCGAGACGATGGGTCTTTGCGCTGCTTGAGTGGTTACCCCTGACTCCAAGCGATGGCGGTCGGACTTGAAAGAGTGCAAGTTGGCCTGCTTGCTGCGCACCTCGTGTGTTTGTGTTCCGCCACCACGCGCTTTTCTTTTGCCCCGACCAGTCCCTCCGCGTGCTTGGCTGCCCCGTCATGGAGCCTTGCCTAAGTTGCCCTTCCATTCGCGTTCCGATGCACCTACGACGCATTTCGGAACACTCGCTCGCCATGTTCTTCTTGAAACGCTTCAAGCTAGGGGCTACCAATGAAGGTTAACGGGTATTTACGTGATACATTATAACGGTTTAACATAAAAAGCACCCTCTTTACTTAACTCCACTGTTGCGAGCAAGAACTCATTTTAAGAGCGAAAAAAATATCCTGGAGTTTTTGTAACATCAGTAAATGTTCAGTTTTTTTGCCTGTACAATAACTGCGTGGACTCAGTGACGAACAATTACGGTTTATGCTGCAAAAGTGCAGACATTATTTTCAAAATGGAGAGATCTCTTCTAGGAGATACATCCTCATTGTTCCTGGTTAGATATGTGTTGTTGACGTTTTGTATGTATTTTGTTATTGTACTACATTCCTGCGTTGACTCAAATAAGATTGAATTATTCATAAATTATTAAATAAAAACTTGGAATGCGTAAAACGACACCGAAGAGAAACTTAAGCTATGCAAGTAACTCGATTTTTAAATGAAAGAGAAACGAGAAAACTCCAGACAAGAAAAATTGACGCTCAATTTTGTGGTCTAAAAACAATGTATACGTCGAGTCATTCAAATAATATAAATGGCAGAATTTGTTTCAACCTGTGATTTCCATCCCTTGTTCTGAAGTGTGGCATATACTCTAGAATTTTTATAATTCCTAATCTGTACAAAATTGAGCTTAATCGTTAATACCATTTCTTATTATCGCGCGCAGCATGGCGTACAATATAAATTTTAAATATTTTAGGAATACGTACTTATATGTTTAATATGTATGAAAATTGCCTGTTCTCATTATAAAAACCAGTAACGTCTTTTAATGTTTTACAGATTTGGTTTATGAAGGCCGTGAAAGCTACACTCATGCGGTTTATGCAGATAAGCTATACGGCCAGGGGTGCACATTTTAGGAGGCTACCCATCACGATAACATGGATATTTTAACGAATCTCGTTAATTACGTTTTTAACTAATAAAATATGCATAGCTGTTCAATGAGAAACTTGCTGAGCGTCAACGAAAACCAACAAATAATAAAGTTTAGAAAATTTGCGGCGCCTGGGAAGGGCGGTGGTTCGCTGAAGTTCCCATTCCTGCAACGGACACAATGATGCCGACA
Source organism: Ixodes ricinus (assembly GCA_037355805.1). NCBI lineage: Eukaryota > Metazoa > Arthropoda > Arachnida > Ixodida > Ixodidae > Ixodes > Ixodes ricinus. The sequence continues at coordinate 2,229 of JAZHYW010010618.1, read as the reverse complement.
CGAAAACATGAACGACAGAGGGAAAAAACCACGCGGTCAATTTTCCCTAGCAATGCAACTGAACGAAGCAATACATGAAAACATGCTTAGCAAGGAGCGCGAACTCAGGGAATAACGCGCAGTACAGTACTATCAACGGCGTGCGGTCGCGTATCACTACTGCGTGGTGCACGGGTGTTAAAGACCCCAGGCTAGCGGTTGTACTGCACTGGCTAAATTGCTCATCTACAGCGAGTGACTCGTCGCAACTTTTAAATGGCTGACACTACACACTGTATAAATATCCCCACAACCCAATTTTTTTAGAGTACTATCAAATCTCAACTTTTACAGCGATAGTTGTTATGGGCCTCCTTCCCAGCACTGGAAATGGCGTCCGTTGTTGGTGTAGTAAGGCTTAAAGGGATGCTGAAGCGAAACTTGAAATACACCTATTATGGTCAGAAATAGGTTTAATATGATCAATGATATCCGTAATTCATAATCGCGCGTTTGTATTTTGAACGGATGGCTATATTTTTCACCCTGAGGGGCCCGATTGGGCGCGCGCTCGAAAATCAGCCATCGGAGAGCGCGATGCGTCTTGGGATATTCGGCGCATTCGTGACGTCACTTGTGCCAGACGGGAAAGGCTACGGCGTGGATGTTGTGGTTATGAGCTTTGCCACTTGGTGGCGCGTCGACGATTTACGACCTGTGACAACGTGGCCGTTTGAGATGTGCAAGGGCTGCACGCACGCTGCACCACGGCAAGTCGGCAACCACGGCACCACTGACAAAACTAGCTCGGAGGCCGGATTCTCAAAGCGAACGTACGACGAAAAAAGTGCGTACGACAAATTTGAGAGAAAACCCGTATTCTCGAAACGAAATTGTCGTAACTTTTGCGCAGGTTACGACAGAGTCCTACGACAGCTCCGAAGCTGTCTTACGCATTTTTTACGATCAAAGCCGCATGGCCGACAGCGTCGCTCAGTTACATGGTCGCGACGACCAACGGACATTTATTTTTCTACGTGCTCTTCTCGCGCGTCCCGACTTCAACCAGCAAGAAAAAAGGAAGGAGTACTTGAAACAGACCACGACGAACAAGACCGCTGGATCCACAAACACCTGAGAAGAGCTACAACGGCCGCGATTCCACCGACCAAGCGAGCTCGGCAGAATATAGTAGGCCTAGCAGCAACACCGACCCGGCGCACCGTTGCTCCGGCGGTCCTTGGCCAAGACCGTCTGCCCACGACCGGCTGGCCTGCTGAATGGAATATGCCCGCGCGACCCTTGTGGACCCTTCCCGGATGAATAGTTTGATCCCTGAACTAAATTTCAGAGGTCAATCTTTTCCCCTTGTCATCTCGATCTCCTTGTTTTCCGAGGCAGCGGGGACGAACGCTGTCGTCGAAAAGGGACTCTCATTGATTCTATCTCCTTGTTTTGTGTGGGGGGACGAACGCTGTCGTCGAAAAGGGACTCTCATTGATTCTATCTCCTTGTTTTGTGTGATATAGAACTCAAATAAACGCCATACGGATTACCTTCGCAACACGGTATGTACACTTTGTTATTAGTATGCCATTTTTATTCTGACACGACGCTACGTCACTGTCGAGCTATAGCAGTTCGTGGCGCGATGTCGGTCCAACCTTTCTTTGCCGAGTGTCACGTCAGTATCGAGTTGCAATCGTGAAAGATCGGTCCCGAAGCGCTTACCGAAACGCGGTCTAAAACAGAGCGAATCCAGCACTTCGATCAAACGCGCGCGTCCGCTCCGACTGTGAACAGGTATTTGCGTGGCTCTTGCTGACACTCTCGTAGTTCAAACGTGTCTTTTTTAACGTCGGCTCGCAACTCGCAGCAACTAATACCGGCCGTGCCAGGAGCGTGCTGGCGTGCTCGCGTCGTGTCGTGCATAGAGCCGCAACGAGAACGAGCTCACTGTGGCCAACTACGCTTTGGCTTTCTCCGCCAAGGCTTTGCAAACGCGTTCAGGCCTAGGCTAATTCTGCCGGCACGCCGTATTTCCGCAGAACGGCGCTGCTCCTATGCCACAAGTGATGTCACGAGAACTTCCCACCATCCACCAGATGTGAATTTAAAATCGTTTAATTATGTTTAAAATTAGTTATCCTGTGTTTTACAGCGCGATATTGATATTTCCGAGGTGGTGTCTGTCCCTAGCCCATATTTATGCAAAAAGATCGGCGCTAAAATTTCGTTTCCTTACCCCTT